>JAJHSJ010000001.1:3345269-3412232 GCA_021015155.1 Magnolia officinalis | reverse complement strand
TTTGGAACTCAAGAAACCTCCATACTCGTCCTCAAGGGACTGCGGAAAATCCCAGTGAAATATTGCTACGAAGGGCTGTATACCTGCGCATGTGCGAGAGTTGTTTGAGACAATGACCTTTGAAGTATTATAAGTTGGGATCATCGAATCAGTGCTTTGACCCAGTGCCTTATATTGTCCAATTGTCTCTATGCAACGAGAAGCACTATAACTTACTCTGCTAAGAGATCATTGTATCATTGCTCATATATAATTAATTTTACCTCAAACAGTTACGTGTATGTGAAGGAGAAAAAAAAAAAAAAAACTTGTGTGAGATCAGAGAGATTGAATAATGACCGTTGGATAAGAGCTCGTTGATGAGGTTGTTGTAATACTTGATGCCTTCCACGTTTACTCCTCCACTCAGCCTTCCATCTGGGATTACTTGAAAGAATTGATATGCAGTAGACGGTCTATAATCAACTAACGGATAAGGCATTTACAATATTTGCCCCATCCACTGTTGAACCTGTTGAATGTATGGTGTGGATTCATCCACATTTGCTATGCATATGATAAATGATGTGAACGGTACATTGTTTGGGGTCCACATAACATATGTGGTGGGGCACCTGACTGCTCATCCCTTGTGGGGTCCACCATTAATTAGCCTTGATAGGACAATCCTATCATCAACTTTGTATTGCATACCGAATTGATCACCTGACATGAAAATCAGGCCAAACCCACTAACCGAACACTGAGTCCTGCCACCTGCTTTCCAACGAAATTGGCCTTATTTCTGGTCGATGAGTAGACCCATCTTGATTTTAATACAAGCCATTCATTACAGTGTGACCCATCTTTTGTTCACAATCAATATTCCTAACATTTGACATGTTAGTGGTACGTGTAAGGCATATGCAGATGGGTGACTTCCTAGCTGTGGCCGGTTGATTGAACGGCTCAGATCGATTGGCCTATGTACAGTGAACGCTACTTCATGTATTTTGAATTTAAAACAGCATGTTCTCTTACGAGGCAATATTCGGGTCCAAGATATGGAAAATCTGTATGCGTCCATCCCATCATTTCGTCCATCATTTCCTTCATTATCTTCACATCTTCCTGTAGCATTTGATAGTCAGCGTAGCACATAAAAGAAAAAAGGATTTTTTTTATTCAACTACCGGGAATGCACTTTTATATCTATAATCTCTCACGTTCGGCAATATGGCACGTGTGAGAGGAATCAAAGCGGCTCATCAGTTGGGTCCCACTGTGCAGAGTTTGTCGGTCGTGCCCTTTGCCATTTAAAAAAGGTTTGGGACATTGCTGGCGTCACATGAAGATGATTTCAATTTCAGCCGGCCCATGCTTTAAGAAAAGTTAAATGATACATGGCCTAGATCTTCGGACATAAGTGTTTTAAAATTCTGACAAATGGGCCCATCCCATGGTCCGGTGATCCAGACCATTGGTTTGTGGAATCCAATTGCTAGGCATGTGATAAGCCAGAAAGTAAAAAAAATAAATAAATTATAATGATTATTTCCATAGGTATTAATTATCAAGAAATGAACTAACTTTTAAAAGTATGTTTGTTCTGCAAGCAGAAACTTCTGATTAATTAAACAAACGTCACCTTGAATTTTTTAGTAATTTTTATACTTTGCAAATCAATACAAGAAAATATCTTATAAAACCAATCAAATAATTTTCCTACCTATTCTTGTTTTTTAATACAGGCTCTCTCTCTCTCTCTCGCTCTCTCTCTCTCTCTCTCGTCTCTTCTCTCTCTCTCTATATATATATATATATATATATATGATTGAGACATCCCACCTATCAATATTGAATGGAGGAAATTATGAAGACCTATTCATGGAAAGTAACATGAAATCGACATGAAAAGGCGGGATGTCAATTTTGGATGGATTTCAATTTTACTTCTATTTCTTATTTTGAAAATTATCATTTTACATGGTCCCACGTGAACTGAACTGCTTGGACGGTCTTCTTACCTTGAAATGATGTAAGTTTCTTTTCAAATGAATGTCCACAACTTTTGAGGAAAAATGATTTCATTGCTTCATCTATCAAAGTGGAGCCTACTCAATCCCACCCCAGTCAAGAGTGCAGCCCGCCTCACAGATTAGGGGAGGCATGCATCACCTAAGAAGGTGAGGCCCTTACCGAGTGGCGCATCTTGATTGATGTATGTATTCTACATCCATGTACTTTATCCCTTTTTTAGTTCATTTTTTGGCATGATACAAAAATGAAGTAGATCCAAATTCCATACTATCAAAAACTTCCTAAGGCCCACCATATTCGTTATATAACTTTTATTGTCTTTCAACCTGTTGGCAAGGTCACAAAAAGTTAGATGAAGGGAAAAAAAAAATAAAAATCAAATAACAGCTTGATCCAAAACTGCTGTGGCTCACAAAAAGTTTTTAACGTCAATCACTATTGTTTCTTATGGTATAGTCCCGTGAGATTTGGATCTATTTCATTTCTAAAATGATCAACACAATGGATGGAACATAGAATACCGGCAATAATATAAGGATCGCGACCCACCCTAGCAATCCCTCCTCTCTAGCTGGGAGTGGCAGATTTGTGAGGGCATCGTTTATGCCCACCATGATATCCACACCGCTAATGCCTTTTCTTAGATCATTTTAAATTATAATTCCAAAATAGATAAATCCAAAGCTCAGGTGAACCACACCACCACATATAACTCTTCTATACATATAACTCTTCTTCTAATGCTTCTGCATTTAATGCAACCTAAGTTAGCTATTTAGTGTGGTCCATAGGATACAATCCAAGTGCTGATCTTGCCTACATCGCCCCCAGCGGTGTGTGTGATGTGGGCCCAACTTGATATATATGTTTAATACTCATGCCGTCCATTCATTTTGACACATTTTTTATGGATTTTCATGGCGTGCTACAAAAAATGAAGTAGACCTGAAGCTGAAGTGGTCCACGCACTGCAGAACGGCTTGGGGTGGTGTTAACAATAATAATAATAGGAAAGCGACAGCTGACCTTGTAGCGATGATACGAATCCACGGCTATATCTCCATTGCTTCGGCCCTTTATTTTGTCTGCTCCACAAGTTACAGGAATCTTTTATCAATGCCCCACCAAGGGAATGGTTAATAAAAACTAGACCCCGCTAGGATCAGACAAAGGTTTTGCCTCACTTGATCTGACACGTGGCAGGGGGTTTTACCCGGGTTCTCACATGTGATGTGGCCAGCCCAAGTTAGAAAATTAAACCGAACGTATCATCCCATCCATTAATTTTTTTTCCTGTTGAATCCTGATTACTAACCATTTCCATTTTGCTGTCCATTTGTAGATCACTCTCATATAGATAGGGAAGTACACTCTGAACAATTTTCAGCCCTTGAACATGGAAGGATCACTAGATGGACGGTTTAGATCTTGGCCTACCTGCCATTTTAAAAATAGTAGTGACTCATCTACTCACGAGTGGTAAGCATGGACGGCAATCCGGGCCATCCAAATTGGGGGCAGTATAAAATTACACTGGTCAAGCAATCCTATCCATCCAATTGATGGCTATCAGTTGGGTGATTGCAACTAAAATTGTGAGCTATCCAAATTCCATGGGGGAAATTCAGACGGTTCTTTCAAAAATGGCCCATCCACTGTTGAGTCAATAAATTGGACGGTCAGGGTTTCTGCACAACTTTGCCTTGTGTTCGGTTCAGTGCCAGCACCGTTTTTGAAATGGACGCGGATTGCGTCCTACCCCCGCCCGGACGGTAATCCGTCCGTGCAGGGCTCTCTGGGGCCCACTGTGATGTAAGTTTTTTATCCACGCCGTTGATTTTTTCTCTCAAATCATTTTAAGCTATGAGATAAAAATTGAAGTAGGTTCACACCTCCAGTGGACTACACCAAAGGAAGCTGCAGTGATATGACACTCACCGTTGAAACATTTCTAAGGGCCACCATGATGTTTTTTTACTATACAACCTATTCATAAGGTCACGTAGACGTGGATGAAGCGAAAACATAAATATCAGCTTGATCCGAAGCTTCTCCCGTTCCTAAGAAGTTTTTAATGGTGAACGTTTAATCCCCAATTTGTGATCCATTTAAGCCTTTTGCGTGGCTTTTTTTTTGTCATAGCTTAAAATGATTTGAGAGAAATCTCAACGGCGTGGATAAAATTATTACATCACGGTGGGTCCCAGAGAGCCCTGCCCGGACGGATTACCGTCCGGGCGGGGTAGGACGCAATCCGCGTCCTTTTGAAATGGTATTAAACTTCGACAGAAGTCTGCCTCTTAGGGCGGATATTTCTGATCGAATGTGGGGCGCCGTTTACTGTTTTTCTTTGAAAATGTCCATTTGCAATCATCAATCAGCTTGACTTTTGGGTTATTAGTGATTCTGGCGGAGCCCCCAAGATGGACGGCTCCGATTATTCGAACATGCAGAGAGAGAGAGAACCTGGGTGTGTGCGCGTGTAAGTATCCCATATGCTGATGCCTTTGCCGTCTTCCTCAGCTGCTCCTCCTTCGCACTGTAAAACCATACCATGCTCACAAGTGAAAAAATGGTTATCTCTAGAAGCTTCCAGAAGGATTAGAGAAAGAGAGAGAGGAAACCTGATAAGCAGCAGACGAGGTCCCGAAAATGAAGCCCGGCGGGAAGGAGCTCCGATTTATCGGACGTCGGTCTCACGTGCTGGGGCACCTCCACCACATGACAAGGAGCCCAGCAGAACGAGGAGTAGGAATAGGACAGGCCCTCTTCCATGCGCCATTCCCAAAATATCTTCTCTCCCCTCTCTCCCCCTCTCCTCCTCCTTTTAAAGAAAACTCAGCGTAAATAGACGGGAGCGGATTGGATACTGAACGCTTCAGTAGCCTAGTGATGTGGCAAAACACCATTGGTTACCTACAACTAGTATGTTTCCTTGGTATAAATGCTACTTTGTTAAATCCGTTAACGGAGCCGTGCACCCACTCGGCCACGAAATCGGATTGTGCGAAAATTCAGTTGGGCCAACTGTGAATTTACGTGATTTATCCGCACCTTCCACCTGTTTTTCCATCTAATTTTAGGCGTTGAGCCCAAAATTGAAGCTTATAAAAATCTAAACTAAATGGACCATACCACAGGAAACAGTGGAATAATGATTTCCACAGTTGAAACCTTTCCCAGCCCCTACAGTGATATTTATTTTTCATCCAAACTATTCAAAGGATCAAAAAAAACATGGATGAAGGTGAAAAAATAAATATAATCTTGATCCAAACTTCCATAGCCCCAACATTTTTTCATAAGTATAAATTCAATTCACACGGTTTCCTTCGGTGTAGTCGATTTAGCCTTTTATATGCTTAGGTTTTGAATTAACGCACTAAAATTATCTTATAAAATAGATAGATAAACGGGATAAAATACATAAATTAAGTGGACCCCACAGAGTTTACTCAGTACGCGCTTCCCTTGGCCACGTACCGGTAAAGTCCACGCACGTTTTTTCGGACACGGATTTCCTGCAAAAGGCTTCCGCAGGAAGTTCCTGAGCTGGGAACCAGTTGGGGCTCACTTTGATGTTTGTTAGAAATCCTCCCCTTCCATCCGTTTTTTGAGTTCATTTCAGGGACATGATGCTAAAAATGAACCGTATCCAAAGCTCAAGTGAGCTGTTCTAAAGGAAAAATATAGTTAGGGAAATTCCTACGGTTAAAATTTACCTGGGTTGGACAGTGATGTTTACAAGCCATCCATACAGTTAATAACTTCATCCCTACTGGAATGAACTGAAATCACATATATGCGACTAAAAACTTTTGTGGCCCAAGAATATTTCAACTGTTGACGTTCAATTATCACGTTTTTGGCTTACTTGAGAGCTGGAAACAGTTCACTTTTAACTTCATATTCTGAATTGTACTCACAAACATTACAGTGGCCCCACCTGGGTTCCTACCGCAGGAACTTCCTGCAAAGTCCTTGGCAGGAAATCTGCGTCCTTTCTTTTCTTAAGATAAAACGGCCTAAACGGAAAATCATCCGCTTATGGAGCTGGAAGAGCATTTAACGGAAGGAAACAGCCTATTGGTATTCACCAATGCCATTTTGCCACGTTACTTCAGTAGCCAAAGTAGCCTTTTGGCTACTGAAGTGTTCCCTGCTCCCTAAATAGACATATCTTTCTGGCCACGTGGTGAAAATGGGATGCGGATTTCCTGCCAAACATTGTCAGGGACCACTATGATGTCTACAATAAATCCATCCCCTCCATCCCTTTTGTGAGTTAGGACATGAGGTCAAAAATGAACCAGATTCAATACTCAAATGTGGCTAAAGAAGTTTTGAATCATACTATTTATTTTTGTGTTTTCAGTTCATACCATCATGAATAACCTCGTGAACAGTATGGATGCCATAAGTAAACATCATATAAAGTTTCAACAACAGAATTTCCCTGACCACCTTTTTTTCTTTAGTAAGGCCGACTTGAGTCTTAGATCCTGCTCAATTTTGACATGGCTTCCTCACAACATCACGCGCGCTTCTGCCAAAGGCTTTTGCGGGAAATCCCTGTCCGTGAAAACGGAAATCAGACTCTGTACTCAGTACACACTTTTATCGTGCTGAGTAAATCGGACGCGGATTGCGTCCTACTCCGCCCATCTCAGGATAGGAACGGGCAGGAGCTTTGAATGGCCACTATGATGTATGAGTTTTATCCATGCCGTCCATCCATTTTCCTGTGGCATTTTACAAGATTGGAACAAAATTTAGGTAGATCCAATGCTCAAGTGGACCACACCACAAGAAGCAGCTGTGATAATAATTCTCACAGTTGAAACTTTTCTAAGAGCCCCCCCGCGATGTTTATTTGTCATTCAACCTATTCATATAAAGTTACGTGAACCTTGATAAAGAGAAAACACAAATATCAACTAGGTCCAAAACTTTTGCCGCCCTCAAGAGTGTAATCCCCTATTGTACTATAGCTCATCTGTCTTAAATCTGCCTCAGTTTTAAGTTTATATTCTAAAATGATATGAAATCATGGATGGACAGCGTGTATAAAACCCATAAATCACGGGGCCACTCAAAGCTCCTAACCTTTCCCAGCTGGGGCAAAGGTAGGGCCAATCCATGTTCGAGTAAATCACTGTGGATCCAGTTTATAATAGATAAGGGATTCGACTCAACAATTCATCCTAATTTATTTTAATCCACGTGGTATCAAAGTTGGGATAAAATCCGGGACCACATATCTACATCACACCAGCTCTGTCACAGGACCCCTACTTGTAAAATTGGATCATGTCGAGCTATTTGATACTTTAGGCTGCATATGATGCTTGATGTAGTAGCACATAGAAAAAGGTACACATGGCATACACTTAAAACTCAAATTAGACCAAAAATTAAATTGGTTGAACAATCTAAACCACTAATTTGTAAGTTATTGATTACTTAAATAAGACCATTAGATATATTCCATTTTTAAGAGTTTGATAAATATTCATCAATATGATAGTTAGGTAATGTTGACAATACATCAAAACTTGCATCTCAACTCATGCCATTTTTTAGGATGAGAAATATTGCTAATGACCAAGTAAACATAACCCTAAAGTAGCCAAATAAAAAGCTCCGCATTTCAGATGCAGCCCAATGAAAAGTAGAGTTGCTCGGTATAAAAAGAAGATTGTGCCATTTTTACCATGAGACCCTCGTTTGATGTGCATACATGGCACTTTTTATTTGGCCACGTCACGAGTTATAATTATTAGAATTTGTAATGGGCCACACATGGCTCAGGCCCAAAGCAATGAAATGGACAATTGGATCACCCTATTTGAATCACGTGGGGCACACAAAAGTTTGGCACATATTGTTGATTAGCATACCCTTGAAGTGCCATGAAAAACCACTGTTTTTAAACCTCAGTGGATTGGCATGATGCATTTTTCGGTTTAGTTAATTATTATGAAATACGTTTATGTTGGTTTGAGATGCATCGCATCTAATACTATTGGGCACTTAAGATTGGACACAAAGCTTGGTAGCTTACGGAGAGTTGTGTTCCAAAGATCTTATTTAAGTAATCAATAGCTTATGGAGAGTTGTGTTCCAAGGATCTTATCCACGCCGTTGAATGCTGTTTTTAGATAATTTTAATATAAGAACCAAAATTGAGGCGGGTCCAAGGCTTAAGTGGACCACACCAAAGGAACCTACACTGATAATGACACCCACCGTTGCCCACTTTGTGGTCCAATTAAGCCTTGGACCCGCCTCAATTTTTGCTTCTTATATTAAAATTATCTGAAAACAGCGTTGAACGGCGTGGATAAAACACTCACATCACTGTGGGCCCCACAGAGCCCTGCCCGGACAGATTACCGTCCGAGCGGGGGTAGGACACAATCCGCGTGGGGGGGGGGGGGGGGGGGGGACACCGTCCCCCTTGTTACAGTGGACATTCCTACCCAAAAATCTAGGGGAGAGAGAGAGAGAGAGAGAGAGAGAGAGAGAGAGAGAGAGAGAGAGAGCTTGAAGTAACTAGGCCCAAGCATGTCTGATTTGAAAAAATTCATTGATCTTTATGTAATGGGCCATCCAGGGTCAACTGACCAGCATAACAGGTCACGTTCATCCATTTCATGAGAAAATTCATACTACCCGTTCAATAAAAGAATTTTATGAAAAAAAATTACTATTTTTAATAACTTTGATTTTTTGTCATGTTTTCTTATTTTTAGAGTTTTAAAATTTTATCTATTTTAGAGAATGCATGATTGTAATCATGCCATGAATCCTCCAAAAAGATTCCTTTAGAACTTTTTATTTTCGCCAAAACTTATTATTTCGAGTAAGTTCTATTTTAGTTGAATTATAACTTCTATTAGGGTTAGAAATTTTAAGATTTTAGATAATTTTGAATTAGGGTTTTATTTTTTGTTAGTGGTATAATTAAGAAATCATAAACATTAGATATTATTTAATAAAAATATTTGAGTTTTTTCTCTTTTTTCTTGTGGATTTAAGGTTTTGATCACTTACATTGATCTTTCTCTTCACATTTTCGCGCTCTTCCCTAGTCAGTTAGTATCAGAATGAGACTTTTCCTCGATTCGATAGCATCTAACAATGGTGTGCACAACAATCCTATAAATGATGCTCCAGGAAACAACTGTATGACAGCAATGGTGTTTGAAGCTTTCTGACAAAAGAATCTGCGAGACTTGCAAAGATTGTAGGCGCAGTGATCGGCCGTTGGCAAAAGCCTTACGATGGACCTGTATTCGTAATAATGAGCAACATGAGATAAGCGATGGAGCTCACAATTATCATATTTGTGGCGTGACATTAGTGATAAATTGAAGACCCCACCCAATAATGGTGAATCACAGGACCTTACTTTGATCATGGGGAAGTTGTCATACACACCAAAGGATGAGATATATTTACAGTGGCACATCTTTTAAACTAGGTGCATTGTGAACAAAAAGGTTTGTGATATGCTAATAGATGGTATGAGTAGTGAGGATATAATGTCAAAGACTATGGTGGAAAAGATGCAACTGAAGAAAGAGAGACACTTCTTTGTGTACACAATTAGATGGATCAAGGAGGTCAGTGAAATAAAGATAATTAAACGATGTCGTATTCCCTTCTCCATTGATAAATATTATAAGGATGATGTGATGTATAACGCGGTTAATATGTGGGCTTGTCACATACTACTTTGTCGACCATAGCAGTATGATATTAATGCTACACATAGAGGCTAAAATAACATATTTATATTTGTTAAAGATAGTAAAAAGATTATCATCACCCCTATGAGAACAGAAAACTAACTTAAGACATTTAAAGTGGAGGTACGAGATTTTGTCAAAGAATCTAAGGAGACAATGAATCAATGCATTACTTGAAAATGAAAAAGAAGTAGAACCCATGAACTTTTAAGAGAAGTTGAAAATAGTGTTGTAGGAGTTTAAGGGGATTATGCCTGATGAACTTCCTGACAAGTTATCCCCCTTCCCGCAAATGCAGGATATTGCTCTTGCTCAGGTGGAGTTCACCTTTAATAATATGCAGAATTGATCTACCAGCAAGTCCTCATTTAAGGTTGTATATAGTCGTGTTCCTAAGTATATACTCAATCTAATCTCTTTGCCTAAGTTACCAGGTACGAGTGTTGCCGCAAAAAAATATGGCGGATAAAATCGTGACAATGCATTCTGAGGTACAAAAGAAGTTATAGGAGTTTAATGTTAAGTATCAGAAAGATGCTGATAAACATTAGCACATGAAGGTATTTAAAATGGGTAATAACGTGCTAGTTCACTTACACAAGGAAGGATTTTTTGCGGGGATGTATAACAAGTTGAGGAATTAAAAAAATAGTCCTCGTTTTGATCCTCAAAAAAATCAATGATAATACTTATGTAGTTGATCTTCCCAAGGGCATGGAAATCTCATGGGATTTCAATGTAGCGGATCTATATGAGTATCATGAGCCAAGTCTATTGAATAATTCAAGAACAAGTTCTTTCCAAGTGGAGAGGACTGATATAAGATGTGATATAGATGCATTCTTAGTATGCTTAGACTAAAAGAAAGCCAAACAAAAGTAGTTTGTCAAATTCAAGCCTAGTCCTATGTAGGGCATGACGTTACTGGGCCCTAAGCATGCCCAGTTCGAAGAAATTCACTCAGGATAAAGAGATTGGCATTTAAAGTGTGAACAGTAAATTAGCCATAACTTTTGATCTGAGTATATATCGTTACAAGACGCACGACCTATTGATCTTTATGTAGTAGGCCATTTGGGCTTAACCGACCTACATAAAAAAGTTGTGTTTGTCCATTTCATGATAAAATGCACGCTTCCAATTCAAAATCAAGATTTTAGAAAAAAAAAAAAAAAATTTTACTATTTTTAGTAATTCTGATTTTCGTCGTGTTTCCTTATTTTTAGAGTATTAGATTTTTATATGTTTTAAAGATTGATTGTAATCATATCAAGAATCCTCCAGACAAGTTCTTTTTAGGACTTTCTATTTTTGGCAAAACTTACTATTTTAAGTACAAATTTAGTTGAATTAGGATTTTTATTAGGGTTAAAATTTTGCTATTTTGGATAATCTTGAATTAGAGTTTTATTTTTCTTTATTAGTGATATAATCAAAAAATTATGTACATTAGACATTATTCAATAAAAAAATATTTGAGTTTTCTAGTGCCAACATTCACAAGTCTGGTTCTAATCCAACTAATTTGGCATACGGGGCGACAAACATTCAATCGATTCGAGTTAAATATGACTCTGGCATTGCCCAATACTATTCTTAATTGCACATATTTGATTGAATTTGGATAATTCATTACACATGTGGCCATGTGTTTAGATTAAATAACAACAACATATACAATTGTTCATTATTGTAGGCGATTACGATGGTGGGGCCAACCTGTTGAAAGGTTTGAATGTCATGTGCACTTGATACTTTAGAAGTTATTGTTGATGCAAAAAACTGGTGCGTCCTCCTCTCGGGTCCTATCACCTGCACAAGAAGGAGACAAAGGAGACTCTGGCTAGAGCCGAGGAACCTCCAATGCCAAAGTCAGTGCGAGGACTGCGTAAGAGAAGGGTTTTAGGAGAGTTTTTCGCGTACCTTTCAACATGGAGTTTCTCCTATATTTATAGGAATGTGAGGGTCCCGCCGTGCAGGGATTCTCTTCCCGATATCTTGGAGGGTTGATTTGATCCATTTTTGGACTCCGCCCGATCTCGAGATCTTCAGGATCGAGGATCCTTTTACTAGATCTTCGGGACGGTGTTTTCATTTACATCGTCTCTTCCTTGCTTGTCTCGGTCCTAACCAACTCTAATATCGAGTGGATCTCGGCTAGTTGCAACGATAAAATAGTCTGCCTTCTGTAGGACAAAATGGAACCGATCAATAATCGATACCCTCTCTTACTCCGATAGCCGACCTTATAACCGACCTAAATATGGATCGGCTTTATGGTCGGTCGGGTGGCTTTTAGGTATTGGGTCTTAACCGGCCTTTTAGATGTTGTTGCCTCGTCTTCCGAGCCAACTTCATGCATCCTATATAATTTGCCTATGGTTCCTGACTTTGTAGGTCTTGGTTGGAATTCATTTCCTTTAACTCGAGCCAAGTCTCTCCTTTAGGTATTTTACCTACCTGCCTCAATCGGGCTTGTTGCCTCGGATTTATGGGTGGTGTCAGTAGAGTTGATCCATTCCATAGCCGAGCCTTCAGACTGTTGAGGGTCAAATATTGTATATCAGACCCTAGTTATTGCCTGGATTTACGAACATTATACTGGTTAACGGTTCGATTTAGTAGTGTTTGTGATGCAGGGTGTATTTACAAGATTGGACTGAAATAGTATGCCAAAAGCATGGATTTAATGCTCATGAGTCACAAAGGCAAGGGACGGACCCCAAGAGACCAAGATCAACGCCAGAGATCTAAGAAAATAAGGAACTAAAGATCAAGTGGCCTGAAAGGACGTCCAGAATGTAAGATCACAGGGTTCCCACCATCCGTTCAGCTCGAAACTTCATACATGGTCTGAGGACCATAAATTAACCGTACACATCGAATTTCATCTATTCGATCCCTATGGAAGTGGCCCAACGGACAGAATATCCCCCAAAAACTCTGATTTTAGGCCCACCTGATATCGGAATATGCTTCAAATTCGGTTTCAAACTGCTTAAGTGGGGTGATAAAATGGTTGGATGGAGCAGATTTCTCGAATACATCACTTGGGACCCGCACATGCGATGCATGTGCACAACGTGTACAACGCTCGACCCGCACCGGATCGAGTTCTCGGTCAAAGGGGTCTTTGACCCGTGTTTTCTTTTAAAACCAAGAAACAAACAGTGACAGACGTCCGATCGTCGATTCATGATTGTGGGCCCCACTCATCATCAAAATGGATGATCCAGACCGTCCATTCACTCGAGAAGCGTCCACAACCCTCGCCAAGCTTTCCTTTTGGCCCCATGCATACGATCACGCGATTTCCACCGTTCAACGCAGGAATGGACGGTAGAGTAAAAATCCTGATTGGAAGCACAAACTCGAGAAAAAGTACACATTCTTGATGGGTTTTTCACCACGGTTCTAATGGACGGGTTGGATTTCTCTATTTGAAGTCATCCTGGGCCCACCGATCATCACAGCGGTATCCGGAAGCTCTGTTTCGCTACAGAGCTTACGGAGGAAAGCTGTGGGCCCCAGTACGGCCATGATCGCCGTCCGACTCGATGATCTGAACCGTCCAAGGTGTCCAGGGAGGAGGTATTACCCTTGCCTAGGTGTCATACATACAGAAGGTCATGATGATCGCAATCCAGTCGTCCAAACGGAAGATGGACGGTGAACTGAACCGGCAAGAGGGCCACGTCAGAAGCAGTCCAAAACCAGTCATCTCTGAGTTATTTTTTCTTTTGATTCTAATGGACGGTCTGGATTTCTCAAAGGATAATGGAAGTGAGTCCCACAGCGAGTCCAGCGTCGATCCGTGGCGAGCTCTGTCTTCGCACGACCGTATTTCTCAGAATTTCTGGAAGATGTTGGTCCTCCATCTCTGATCGGTCAGACAATCTGGACCGTCCAAATGATGCTCAGGTCCAAGAGGATCCCAGCCATGAAGTTAGACGGGAAGGATGGACGATTGGCCGTTCGAGGTAATCCTTCGAACGCGAGCTGTAATTGCGGTTCTTCTGCGTGAAACAGGGAGTCCGGGTCTGTTACAAACAAGCTGCGAAAGATTCACCGACTCCAGCTGCGTTGGTGCTCCAAACCGACCTCTCCCTTGCTAGCTATAAAAGGAGAAGAGAGAGAGGGGAGACGGGGGGAAGATCAAACGACGGCTGGAGTTTAGATCGAAGGGAGAGAGGCAGGGAACGTGAGAGGGAGAGAAGGATAGTTTGTAGTTTAGAATTTTTTTTTCTTCTTTTCTTTTTTACTGTTTTTGTTGAATTTTGGGAGATCTATCCCATCCATGGCGGGCTAAACTGTAACACCCCGTACTTTTCAGTACTCGGGTGTTACCAGGAAGACTAAATAAATTATATATGTATTATAATAATGATAATAATAATAATAAAAATAAAATTTTTATAATTATTTGTAATAGTACATATGTTACTTAAATCATTCAAATTACCTACATTATTTATTTTATATTATTTAAACCATATATAAAATAAATTGTACGCCCACACATCATTATATAATTGATGTATATTTATATTTTTAATTTTATACTATTGTAGCATATATATAAAACATATATTACTTAATATTAATTTTACTATACTATATGTGCATATATAATCACAAAAACGCCTTGTAAATGTTAGTGATTGTAAGTAAATACTTACCTATAACTATTAATGTATTACACTAAACAAATATGTAAATATATTTTTATCTAAGATATTATTCACTAATATTTATCGTAATGAATATATCAGAATAGTATGATAACCGCCTATAATACACCCGGAATGTTGTTAATAATATTTATCTATAATATCTTATTAATTGATAAATGATTATTAATATAAAAGATATAATATGTTAGCAATTGTACTTAAATATACAATGAATATATATATTTAAAGGTAATTATAACAAAAATTAAAAGTAATATACTATTCAAATAGTAAGATGTGATGGAGTCCTTAGACACACGAATGATCTCTTAGGGCGTTTTGACCGTTGATGGTCGAGATGGAACTAATCCGACAGCTGAATTGACGCAATTGACAATAAGAGACCTTAGTTCTATTAGTATGGCCCACCTAAGTCTTGGATCGACCTCATTCTTTGGGCCGGGCCCTAAGTTGACCCGTCAAGACGAATGAACGGGATGGATTGCTGTTGGGCCAACTCTGTGGGTCCCACTTTTGATGTGCGTGCATGGCTGATGTGTGCACTCGCCGTGCACTGGTCCAAGAGACCCAGTCAAATCGGGTTTGACCGATATTCCGAAAATAGGAGAGATTTCTCCCTCCTATCTCCCACGCCAGGCGTGTTTTCGAACGAACGTAGGACCGTCCGTTTGCTTGAATCATGGGCCACGATCAAGACCTTGATGGACGATCTGAACCGTCCATCCGGTAGAGGGCATAGAGAGTATGAAACCCTATCCAGTTTTAGCCGTTGGATTACACACATATGCACACAAAATCAAGCACAAGTTAGGATAAAAACACACCGACTTCCAAAATGGGAAAGAAATCTGTTCTTTCTCCCTTTCCACGTTAGCGATCTGTGTGTGGCATTCTCCTTCAATCCCGACCGTTCGAGATAATGAAATCCTAGCCCTCCGCTTCAGCTACGCGGTTTAGTGTTTTTTTTTTCGAGTAAAACCAGCGGCCGGCCGGTTTTGGTTTTGGTGGTTGTACTTGGCGGTTTAGAGCAAGTGAATCCCGACCTTCTAATCTCCATCCGACGGTTTAAAGATGTTAGGGCAACACTACAAGAAAGGTTGGATCGAGCGCAACCAAATCCTACCACCATTCCCGCAGCAACCCGAGAAAAACTCGTCGTTTCTTCCTAAGCGCGAACCCACCACCAAAATCGACTGAGAGCTTCGAAATCTCCCTACTACTAGCCTCCCTGGACAGATTCCTACCATCCCCACGGCTCAGATTGGAGAAAAACCCATCGGATGGCGATCCACCATTAGAGCTCGGAGCTTCTTCCTCACGCTCGCTGTCCGCACCTACAACCGCTGTATTGTTGGGTCGGGCTGAGTTTGCTTAGGCTCGGGATCTATTCACGCCTGATTTTCTTTTTAATAAAACCTGAGAATGGGAAGCAGAGAGAAAGGAAAAGAAAACCAAAGAGAAATGGAGAGTGACGGCAAGCTGCTGTCAACCTGTTGCCGCACCGAGTCTCGGACTCGGTCTGTCTGAGTTTTGTAGCACGTCCCAGGCAGTTTGAACGTTGTGCAGCTCCTAGGTGAAAGAAAGAAGGGACAAAAAAGAGAGGAAGGCAGGGGAGGAAGGAAAAAGAAAACGAGAGAGTGGGAGAGAGGGCGCTGCCCTTTCTCTGTCCATTGCCGCAGTAGGCCACTGCTGGGCCTGGACTGAGTCCGGACTGAGTTGGGTGCAGTCTGGCAAGTCCAGATGCTGTCTGGACCAGCTGAGGAGAGAAAGAAAGGGAGGAGAAAGGAAGAAGAGAGAGAGAGAGAAGAAAAGTGAAAGAGAGGCAGCTTGGGGCTGCTGATTCAGCTGGAATCGAGTCGACTCGGTTTAAACCGAGTCTGATTGAGTTGAACCAGGTGTGGGCCTGATCCAGTTGGGTTTCCACCAAGAGATAGGGAGTAGGGAAGAAGGAAAAAAAAAGGGGAGAGAGAGAGAGAGAGTAAGGAAGAGGAGAGAGAGAGGAAGGGAGAGTTGCGAGTCGAGTCAACTCGCTGATGAGTTGAGTCCGAGTTGACTCGGTCACTATTCTGGTTGGACATTCCAGCAATAATAAAAGAAGAATAAAAAAAAAGAAAGGAAGGGAGTGAGAGAGTGAAAGAGGGTAGAGAAGAAAGAGAGAGGGAGTGAGTCGACTCGGCCGGTCGTAGTTGAATCCACGACTTATCGTTTTGCCCAGATCTGAGTTGCCAAGTTAAGCTATCGAGTCGAGGTTTGACTCAATCGGGCTACATCCGTGCTACCTAGTGAGCCATACACAACTAGGTTGTTTGACCAAGGTGAGGACTCACCCTTTGAGCTTCCCACTTGATTTCATCAATCTAGATATAGATGATGACATGATTTACTTAACTGAGTTACTTACTTTACTATTGAACATGCTTTGTTGTATAGTTAATTCATGTGTTGGATGATAAATGTTTCTTTTAAATTATTACATGCATGAATGGTTCGATGATAACATGTCATCCCTTATTGGATATGTATTAATTTATTTTATGCTACCACTTGTGCTTGAATGATGAATTGAATGGAACTTACCTTGGACTTATGATCCCGCGATCCACATTTGCCTTACATGGCTTGAATCGCACATTTGCCTATGTGGCTTGGACCGCACATCGCCTATGTGGCTTGGATTGTATATTTTTACCTATGTGGCTTGGATCGTATATTTGCCCTCGTGGCTTTGATGACCTATTGTTGCCCTTTGTGAGTTGCTGGGTATGTTCGCATACCCTGTTGTTTCCTATCCATCTTGCGGAGTTCAGTCGTACCATGATTTTCGGGTGGAGCTGAAGTTCGCTTTGTCGATTTTTTTCTAGCCATCTTGCGGAGTTCACGTACGACATGATTCCCGGGTGAAGTGGGGGTTTAAAGGGGGGATTTTCTATTCGCTTTGCAAATTCTACTTGTACCATGATTTCCGGGTGGAGCCGAAGTTCGCTTTGTCGATTTTCTAACCATTTTGCGGAGTTCACGTACAATGTGATTTCAGGCGCAACAGAAAATCGTATGTTTGATTGTTTGGTTATCTGAACATATTTCCTTGCATTGCGACTGCTATTATATCTTGCTTATGATGAGATTGTGTTGGTTGACTTAAATTTCTGTAGGCATACTCATGATTATAAATTGCTCTGTTTAATATATCTAAATTTATGATTGGCGTTCTATATTGATTATGAATGACGAGTGTGCAATCTTGGAGGGTGCTCCTCACTGCGATAGCCATTGACGCTATCAAACCATAATAGTTGATGCAGGTGTAGAGCAAGTCGATGCTGTTCATTGGGCTGCTAGAACAGATCGGGTAGCTGAGAAGCTAGACGGGGTCCTTGCGACCCATATTGAACCCCACCACTTGCTGATAGATCCTTATTTTTGCTTATACGAACTTTGTTATTTGGGATTGTATAAGTCCTGTATGGGCGCTACATTTGGAATTTTGAAATGATCAGAATGTTTTTATACAATGCATGGTTTATCCTAGCTTCATTGCTGTTAACTCTGATTAATGATAAATGGTTCAAATTTACACTGGATTTTATAAGTTAACACTCGGGTTTTTGGGAAACGGGTTATATACTCGGGTCCTGAAAACACAGGGCGTTACATAAACCTCCTAGCTAGGGATAGGAGGTGAAACTTATAGTGGGATGGGAGATTTTATTTCATGCCTTTAATTTGGCTTTAATTTATGAATTGAATTTGATATTCGTTTTATTATGAGAATATTTCTTAGTTTTTAATGGTCTGTTGTGACTGAAATTACAATGGGTCTGCGATGGCTTTGAGTATTTTCATTGCCTTTTGATGTTTATGATGCCAAAAAGCCCTGTTGTTCACCATCGTCTCCTGGGCATGGTCGGATGACAGTACCCTTCCTGACTTTCATGGCGTATTGATTGGTTGGTAATTAGTTTAATTCTGTTGTTTGCTTTGTCTCCTGGGCATGGTTTGGTGATGGAATCCATTCTAATTCATATACCTTTCATCTCTTGAAAACTATATCAACGTCAGTTCATTTAATTTCCATGATTTGTGATACAGATATAAGATCTCCCTAATCTCTACAAGTGGATCCTCTGAATCCCTAGTTTCCCTTCCTCTGAATTTCTTAAATTTTACATTACTGTTTTCACCATTATTCCTTCAAATTACACTTGTTTTAGATTTCATCTCATTCTACTTCTAGTTCTGGTTACTTTCAGATTACGTACAGGTTTCAGTCCCTGTGGATTCGACCTCGGTCTTACCGAGATTATTACTACATCACAACCCTGCACTTGGGGAGTGAATAAGTTTTTGCCAAATTAAAGGCATGAAATAAAATCTTCCATCCCACTATAAGTTTCACCTCCTATCCCTAGCTAGGAGGTTTAGCCCGCCATGGATGGGATAGATCTCCCAAAATTCAACAAAAACAGTAAAAAAGAAAAGAAGAAAAAAAAAATTCTAAACTACAAACTATCCTTCTCTCCCTCTCACGTTCCCTGCCTCTCTCCCTTCGATCTAAACTCCAGCCGTTGTTTGATCTTCCCCCCGTCTCCCCTCTCTCTCTTCTCCTTTTATAGCTAGCAAGGGAGAGGTCGGTTTGGAGCACCAACGCAGCTGGAGTCGGTGAATCTTTCGCAGCTTGTTTGTAACAGACCCGGACTCCCTGTTTCACGCAGAAGAACCGCAATTACAGCTCGCGTTCGAAGGATTATCTCGGACGGCCAATCGTCCATCCTTCCCGTCTAACTTCATGGCTGGGATCCTCTTGGACCTGAGCATCATTTGGACGGTCCAGATTGTCTGACCGATCAGAGATGGAGGACCAACATCTTCCAGAAATTTCGGGAAATACGGTCGTGCGAAGACAGAGCTCGCCACGGATCGACGCTGGACTCGCTGTGGGACCCACTTCCATTATCCTTTGAGAAATCCAGACCGTCCATTAGAATCAAAAGAAAAAATAACTCAGAGATGACTGGTTTTGGACTGCTTCTGACGTGGCCCTCTTGCCGGTTCAGTTCACCGTCCATCTTCCGTTTGGACGGCTGGATTGCAATCATCATGACCTTCTGTATGTATGACACCTAGGCAAGGGTAATACCTCCTCCCTGGACACCTTGGACGGTTCAGATCATCAAGTCGGACGGCGATCATGGCCGTACTGGGGCCCACAGCTTTCCTCCGTAAGCTCTGTAGCGAAAAAGAGCTTTCGGATACCGCTGTGATGATCGGTGGGCCCAGGACGACTTCAAATAGAGAAATCCAACTCGTCCATTAGAACCGTGGTGAAAAACCCATCAAGAATGTGTACTTTTTCTCGAGTTTGATGCTTCCAATCAGGATTTTTACTCTACCGTCCATTCCTGCGTTGAACGGTGGAAATCGCGTGATCATATGCATGGGGCCAAAAGGAAAGCTTGGCGAGGGTTGTGGACGCTTCCTCGAGTGAATGGACGGTCTGAATCATCCATTTTGATGATGAGTGGGGCCCACAATCATGAATCGATGATCGGATGTCTGTCACTATTCGTTTCTTGGTTTTTAAAAGAAAACACGGGTCAAAGACCCCTTTGACCGAGAACTCGATCCGGTGCGGGTCGAGCGTTGTAAACGTTGTGCACATGCATCGCATGTGCGGGTCCCAAGTGATGTATTCGAGAAATCTGCTCCATCCAACCATTTTATCACCCCACTTAAGCAGTTGAAACCGAATTTGAAGCATATTCCGATATCAGGCGGGCCTAAAATCAGAGTTTTAGGGGATATTCTGTCCGTTGGGCCACTTCCATAGGGATCGAATAGATGAAATTCGATGTGTACGGTTAATTTATGGTCCTCAGACCATGTATGAAGTTTCGAGCTGAACGGATGGTGGGAACCTTGTGATCTTGCATTCTGGACGTCCTTTCAGGCCACTTGATCTTTAGTTCCTTATTTTCTTAGATCTCTGGTGTTGATCTTGGTCTCTTGGGGTCCGTCCCTTGCTTTGTGACTCATGAGCATTAAATCATGCTTTTGGCATACTATTTCAGTCCAATCTCGTAAATAACACCCTGCATCACAAACACTACTAAATCGAACCATTAACCAGTACAACGTTCGTAAATCCAGGCAATAACTAGGGTCTGATATACAATATTTGACCCTCAACATGGACTTGTACTATTTTTTCCCCAACAGTAAGCCCCCTTACTCCTCACGTCAACCACATGGATGATGAGGAGTAAAGAGTTTCTTAGGTCGGCTTGGATTGGTGCCAACGTTATAATGGAGCATTTAATGTTTAGAGTCATGCACCGGTTTGTCGATCGTGGCCGCACGTGTGAGAAGCCGTCAGCGTGTCCTTCCGACTAATGAGAATCGGACACATGGCGAGGGCAACGTCTTCGTCAGTCGGCGTGCGCCACGTATCGGGCGGGGGAGTCGAAGCGGTCGTCGATTCGACTCCTTCTTAAACGCCCTAGCCTGTGGTAGGGCTATAAAAGGAGGAGTGGGACGCTCGTTCCCCATTTTCGCGCACACGTCCTCAATCTCGTTTTCATTGTTTCCACGTTCCTCGCCATTTTCCGCTCTGTTTTCGATTTTTGTCTCCTCATTTGTTTCTTTCTCGATCGTCCTCGTTCTCTCCGGTGAGTTTTAACTCTCTCCCTCCCTTTCATTTTAAATTTTAATGGCGATGCAAGGTTCTCAGAGCCCCCGGGAGGGAGTTTCCGGTGACGAGGGCGAAGCGAGACACTTCTGGAATGTCTCAGAATCACCCTCGCTGCTGGCGGAGATGGTCGTAAGTGCCAATGAAGCTTTCCAGTATTCGAAAAGAGTAGCTGGGTCTTTGGCGAAGCGCCCTACTTCGGCAGGTCCTTCTCGCAGAGGGGCGTCGCTAGCGACTACCCCTGGCAGACCTAATCCTCCTGGGGAGGAAACAGAGGAGGAGGATGGGAGGCCAATGCACACCAAAGTACCGTGACCTTATTGCAACATTGTCCCGTAACGTAAAGCAATAACAACATAAGAGACACATGATTAGCATGCTCGCATAGCTACTAGATTGGAATTGATACATTGCTTATAAGTGATTGGTCTTTCAGTACACATGACTCAAATCACACATCATGAATGGTCGAGCATTCGTCTATACACTATCATGACATGGGATTCATCTAATAAACCAATATATAAATTTATATGATTTGATAGGATATGAAGCTGATTGTGCCGATAACTGTGAGATTTTATCCTCATAATCTCATAAATTAAAGCAGAAGTACATCTCATATGTAGTCTTTAATCGATGAATATCAACCGCATCTCATCATAATAACCAATCTCAATATCTATGAAGATATTTTATTATGAAATAATTACATTCATTCATATAAATTCAAACATTGAAAAACCTCAATATAATAAAATGAATAAATATATACACACGTAAACAATAATAAGTACACAATGCAATATTCACCTTGAAAGGATGATTTTGAGAATAGATCCATCAAGTTAAATCATACATGTGACGTTTTTGTATTGATATTGTGGTCCATGTCCCACTTATCATGCGGATGATAGATGCCCCGAGCGTCTTCATCAGTGAACGATATGCAGTATTTCTCCTTTTTCTTTTCTTTCGAAGGCCGAGCTAGTATCAGGATTTTGGACTCGGGTCGACTGATGTTCTTGGCATGATTTTTCTGAGCATTATTTGATTCGCCTCCGCCTCGGAGACCATCGATGATGGTTCGGATTTCCTCCGTGGGTCGATTATCTCCCAAATGTTCTTCCATTGTCTCGGTTCTTTCAACGTGCTCTCTGAGACGTCCTTCTCGGATGAGTCTTTCGATTTCTTCTTTTAGGTGATAGCAGTCACTCATATTATGCCCATGATCACGATGGTAATGAAAGTACTTATTTTTGCTCCATCGGTTTGGGGTGCTTAGGAGCTTATCTGGCCAGTTGATGAATCCTTCACCCTTAATTTCCATCAAAACCTGTTCTTGTGACTTATTGAGCGGGGTATACGTTGAAAACTTGCGGTCTAGCCATTTACCTGACTTATGCTCATCACCCATCCGATCATTTTTACGCTTCTTCCCACTGGCCGAGTCAACTTCTTTCTTTGCTGACTCTTTGGCGAGGATTTTTGCGTTCTAAGCAGCTTCGTGCATGATCCGGGTTTCCTCGGCATCCGCATATTTATCTGACCGAGTCATTAACTCCGTCAAAGTAGTCGGCGGGTTTTTGTCCAAGGAGGCCAGAAACGGCTTGTCTCCGACGCCTTGCATGATCGAGTTGAGTACTGTTTCGTCTGAATGTTTCCGAACTTGGAGCGACTCGAAGTTGAAACGCTTGATATAATCTTTCAGCAGTTCTCCCTCTTTCTAAACTATATTGTTCAAATGTGCAGGTAGCTTCAGCTTTTTTTTCCCACCAATAAAATTGGTAAGGAAGGCATCGCTGAGCTCTGTGAACGAGCCAATAGATTTAGGTTTCAACTATTTGAATCAAAGTCGAGCTACATCGGCTAAGGTGAGGAAGAAAGCTCGGCACATTACAGCGTCCAAGGCGTCGTGTAGCTCCATATATGTCCGAAAGGATTTGATGTGCTCGGTAGGATCGGTCTTGCCGGTGAAGGACTAATCTGCAGAAGACGGAATTGTTCCGGTAATCGAGCCTTCATTATCTCCTCTATGAACGGAGATGCTTTTGCCTTGGGCCTTATTGGATGTGCATCATGACCTTGCTTCATATCAGCGAACTCTTTCCGCACTTCTCTTCTGAAGTCCTGGAGGTCGGCTTTCCAGGGTTCGTCACTATTGGTCGTACCCTCAACCAGAGGCCTGTTGCGCCTCTTCCGATCTATTTCGTGTCGTAGGTCGGAGGCTGGCAACGAGGCGGTCACAAAATGAGCAAGCGTAGGCCCGGGCGGACCCTGGTGCTGACTCGACTGAGGGACAGATCGCGGAACGGCAGGCTGAGGGTCGGCGAATTGTTGTGGAACATTCTCTCGGCCACTATCATATTGAGGCAGAACTTGCTAACGATGGATCTACTCCAGCATCTGCTTCAATATAGTTCAGATCGGTCCTAAGCTCTTGGACTTGCTTATCTAACCGACCGTTTCCTCGGTTCCGTTGATTGTGCCTGGTCGAAACGGAGGTTGCTGGATGGGGGGCAGAACCTTGTCGGTTATGGGGTTGGTTCTGGGGCCCTCGAGCTTCGTTCGTACCTGGCGGACCTTCAAGTGCTAGCGGTCCAGTAACAACGACCTCAGTAGGCTCGTTTTGAGCAGTTCTTCTGGTTCTCGCCATTGAAACTTGCTTGATGCTTATCGATAGAGCCTGGAAAACGACTTTTTGTATTGTTCCCACAGACAGCGCAAATCTGTTGATGCAAAAAACTGGTGCATCCTCCTCTCGGGTCCTATCACCTGCACAAGAAGGAGACAAAGGAGACCCTGGCTAGAGCCGGAGAACCTCCGATGCTAAAGTCGGTGCTAGGACTGCATAAGAGAAGGGTTTTTTGAAAGTTTTCTACGTACCTTTCAACATGGAGTTTCCCCTATATTTATAGGAATGTGAGGGTCCCGCCGCGCAGGGATTCTCTTCCCGATATCTTGGAGGGTTGATTTGATCTGTTTTTGGACTCCGCCCAATCCCAAAATCTTCGGGATCGGGGATCCTTTTACTAGATATTCGGGACGGTGTTTTCATTTACACCGTCTCTTCATTTCTTGTCTCGGTCCTAACCGACTCTAATATCGAGTGGATCTCGGCTAGTTGCAAGGATAAAATAGTCTGCCTTCTGTCGAACAAAATGGAACCGATCAATAATCGATACTCTCTCTTACTCCGATAACCGACCTAATAACCCACCTAAATATGGATCGGCTTTATGGTCAGTCAAGTGGCTTTTAGGTTTTGGGCCTTAACCGGCCTTTTAGATGTTGTTGCCTCGTCTTCTAAGCCAACTTTATGCATCCTATATAATTTGCCTATGGCTCCTGACTTTGTAGGTCTCGGTTGGAATTCATTTCCTATAACCCGAGCCAAATCTCTCCTTTAGGCATTTTACCTACCTGCCTCAGTCGGGCTTGTTGCCTCGGGATTCATGGGCGGTGTCAGTAGAGTTGGTCCATCTGAGCCTTCGGACTTGTACTATTGTTTTTTCCCCCAACAGTTATCATATGATTGGTGTATAACTTGTGGTCCAACTTGTTGCACTTAACAACTCCAACTTTTAGAAAGATGTGACTTTTCTCGCAGTAGGTGGAGACAACTACACTTGATTTTTTTTTTTTTTTTTGTACCTACTATATATTGATGTGATTGTGAGATTCACTCCATCCATTAGATATATAATCCTATGTTAGGCCCATGGACCAAAATTCAGACTGACCTATGGTTCGGGTGGGCCACACCAAGGGAAATAGTTGGGATAGATACGCACATCTTTGATTTTCACAGGGCCCACTATGATTACTATCTTCAACTTCATTAGTTGAAACGCTAAAACTTAGGAACGGGGCTAAAAATCATACCCATCTATAATTTAAGTGGGCCACACAAATGAAAATATTTTGGAGGGTGTGTATTGTCCCGTATACTATTCCTAATCGATGGTTGACCTGAATCATAGATGGGGCTGAAGTTTCGGCCCTGGATCTAACATGGGATGACTCACCTAAAGATCATAATGGATTTCATATAAACACTACAACGGCCCCACTCCAGTGGGCAACCCCTTCTCTTCGTAGCATTTATATATTATTATTAAAATACATTAATATTCCTAAGATGGTTGGACCTGAGGTATAGTCCAACCGGTTTGACTTGGTCATGTTCGGCCCTTCCCCAAAAACACAGCAGATCCACCACAAATTAAATCCTAGTTCATTGAATAAGATTATTCCCACTGCTTTAAGCCCTTCTAAGCCCAACATGGTGCATACACTAACTCTCCATATATCATTTCTGGAGCATCAGAGAAGCATTATCATATAAGCATGGTCTCTTCAATCTTTTATCTACATCGCTGGTGCATTAGTGTTTGCCTCGTTTCCATGTGTAAGTCGAATGTATTTTTGTACATACTGAATTCGAGCCAACCACATCATATGTGTCACCCATGGGAGTAAATATACAAACATGATTGGATAAATAAAACCGCCTATCTTTTAGGCACTAAACTACACTTATTCACACTAATTTCATAAAGTTAAATCATACATGTGACTTACTTGTATTGGTACTATGTCCATGACCCACCTATCATGTGGAGGAGATGGAATTCTCGGTACCCTCACACATTCTGGGAAACTGCTGAAACATATCATGCAGAGGAGATGGAATTCTCGGTACTCTCACACCTTCTGAGAAACTGCTGAAACCAAAGGGCGGATTGCTTTGGGTATCTCTTCAGACCATCTTTATAATCCACGTAATTAAGGCCAAATCTAACGGTGAAACCATCTGCCCATTCGAAGTCGTCCAACAGTGACCATGCAAAGTACCCCTTCACATCCACGCCATCCCTACCAACAATCCAAATCCCAACCGTTAGTATGTAATTCTGTAATAGACAATCATAGCCATCCAACTGGTTTCCAACGGATGGGTGGTTAAACGAAAAACAGACAGTGAACCAAACTCAATGGCCAGAACTAGATGGTTAAGATCATTCAATCAGTATAATCTTCATGGGTATCCACTTACAATGAGGGCCATGATTTAGTTGGAAAAGCTGGGTTGATCGACTGCGTTCAGTTTTAAAAGTTGGTTGGATTGCCAAAAGATTTACCATGGATGAGCTATGTTCTAAAACTCAATACTCAATAGATGAACCTGACCATCAATATATAAAGTTGAATGTGAACCACTGGAGAGAAAATTTCAACGGGCACATTTTCAACTTCATAAATTAATGACCGTTATCATCCCTTCAGCTTGATATAGAGCCCACAAGATGGACGGTTCTGATCATCCAACTATCTCTGTACATGGATCACACATGTAAAACATCAAAACATGAGAAGGGAGAAAACAGTATCACACCTGATGGCACTTTGAACAAATAAAAGATGGCGATGGTAGTATTCAATCCTCATGTTATCTTGCAGTGCTTCCTCCAGTGACAAGGAATTGTTGTTGAATTCATCTACTCCTGCAGTGATATATAAACCAACATTATTGATTCTCTTTGTAAGAAATCTAAGATTGTCTGTACATTGTCAATCACGAGATACGGCCCATCCAAGGTGTGTCCTACTTGATAATTGGTTTGGATCTGTTACAAAATGCGAAAGTGACAAACATTATAGATAGTAATCTATCAACTTACCATTCTCAGTAATGTAAATAACAGGGTTGTTGTATCGTTTCTTTACATAGACCAACACATCTCGGATTCCTCGTGGGTACACATACAACCATGGTGAAGCAGCCTGCAGTTCAGGTTCTAATAAGTGTAGATGTACATTCAACACAAAAATGTTATAACTGTAGATGCATATCTGATGTGGAGCGGGTTGCGGACAATTTCATGGCTAAGATGGACCAGAGAAGGCCCAATCGGAGGTGGAAGTGATCCTGATCGTTGGAACCTTAAAATGGACATATCTTGCAAACAAGAATAAGTTATTCCATGTAGCATATATTATTTTGGGGTAGGAGAAGCTACTTTAGCCAATCAATCCACAATGACTGGTTGCCCACGCCGAATTGCGAGATTCCATCAGATCGACCATTGAAAATTCATTTTATTTTTAGTAAGTTCTAGTTTGATTGTAACTCTTAATCCTCTGAGCTTTAGCAGTTGTGTCCAACATGAAATTTTTTTTGAAGATTTAGGATAATAACATGATTAAGCAAAAATAAGGCACTTACTATTTTTGGCTGAAAACCACAAAGTCTAGGAGAAAACATGACCTCTATAAATAGTAAGTTTACTATTTATAAATAAGTCACGATTTTAGGGAGCTTTAGTTGTAGTTTGATTTTGAAGCTTCTTCCCAACATTCATATTACTATTTAAGGGATTGTAAACTCGTTTTTGATCATCAATCAATTTATTTCAATTTTTTTAAAAAATTATTTCTATTTTCTTATTTTCTTCGTGAATTCGTTATATCTCTGTGAGAAGTCTAGAGAAGCTCCATGTATTTGAAGTAGTTATCCCCCAGAGGAAGACCGTGCTCGACCTCAACACGTCCTTCCCTGCGTCAATATCAATGTATGAATGTGGGTATATATTTATGTATGTATAACGAATGTGATCAGTATGCAAGTGATGAGTGGGGTGGGCCACTTCCTAGGGGAAATAGGATCCGTCAATCAAGAGATCAAGGGCTTCATTAATTCACAGTAAACCAAGTAAACGAATATTTCTTGTCTACGCCATGAACCGCATCATACATGTAACTGTGTCTAGCTCGTGCAAATATGTTACCTGGGGGCCAATGGGGATCCCGTTTTGCTCCGCTGTTAACGAACGATAAAAATAAAATCACACACCCATGAAAATAAATTAAAATTTAAAGAGTAGAGAAGCAGAGTTTCATTAGGTTTTAATCGTATTTACCTGTGTCATTAACGTGTGAATCGGTTGTGTAGCTTACTCGGATGGTATCAGAACGAGGAACGTGAGCTGCGTACCTGGAAGTGTAGTAATTTAGGCCAATGAAATCGAAGGATCCTCTCAACATATCGGATTGCTCTTTTGTGAAATTGGGTAGCCGATTTTTCACGTAAGACCTCATGATAGGTGGATATTCACCATTGATCAAAGGGTCCATAAACCTGAAGAAACCAAGATTAAGTGGCAATTTTGTAATTATAACAAGGTGAAATTGCACGTAAAAGTGACCATACCATGACATGCTAGATAGATTTTTGTGATACACATGATATTCGTACGCTGTGCATGATGCTGCACAAATGTTGCTTGAGCCATTGCATACACTGCGAAGAATTCTTTTTTTTTTTGGTATGGGAGGCCACAGGGCATGCTCAAAAGCATCATGCATGTGACATGCCACAGAGCTCCATGGTGTATTTTCACAATGGCATATACGAATATTGAAATTGCGAGTAGCGTCCAAACCAGTGTTTTAAAATTCAGACCGTCCAATTCAACCAGGTTCAACCATGGAGAATCAGAGACCTTTCTGATTTGTTAACATGCAAACTAGTTGAGGGCTGAATTATGATCAACCTAGTTGGACTAGTTTGAATAAGTGGCTTTTATAGACAACAACCGATCACCTACAAAATGTCTGCATCGCAATAGCTATGCAGGGCAGCCGTGAAAAATCCAGAAAAAATAAATATTTTTTTTCATCATGGCTCCACCACTGATTTATTGCTGCAAAACATGCAAGCAGCTTGATCAGTTCTCTTTTGAGAATACATCATCAAAGCGATGAATGAACATATCATGGCAGTCGAATTGGTCTCGACTGAAACGGTTGAGCCATGTAAGTGATCAGAACTGTTGAAATGATGTGCCTTACCATGGATGGCTAACAGTCGTAAATTTCATTCAGATGGGAGATTCCATCCATCCAATTTCTGGCATTATTTTGGCATGTTGTATTTTTCTCAACCGTTATCTGGTAGGCACTAATCAGGGTTAGGATATTTGAACTGGAGAGATTTTCGGGACATCCCCTATCCACGATGGGACCCATAAAATCAACAGTTTCGATCAACTAAACATGGGCCCACTTGTACGAACCGGTGAATCTGGGCCTTGTGATGGTCACTTGAAAACATAGAATACAACTTAAGAGTTTCCATCACTCACCATCCAATCATAAAGTCCATAGCTCGTTGGGCTGCATCATAGTCGTATTTAGATGTTGTCAGAGGCACAAACCAGCGGGACATATTGATTATTCCAATAATGCCCTTTTGAGATTCCTGTAAACAGAGTTCATCTGGACCGTTGAATTATGAAATTCACTCTCACTATTCAAGAAAGGGTAGTTTTAGTAGTTTGTACAGCAAAAAGGTCGGCTGGAGAAGTATTAGGTAATGAATAACCTATGCTCCGTAGATGTGGCACATATGATATATGGGCCCCCCAAGTTTGGATAGTTCAACATCTGTAGATTTCGGTCTACACTCGATAGACAAGGGAGCCCAAAATTTGAATGGTTCAGATTTCAGTACGGATGAGTCCTAGACTTAAAGATGTGAACACAAACACCCAATACGTTCAGCATGAATGGTCTGGATCTCGTACACGTATGCCAGGCAACGTAGTCGTAGGGTGTTTGTGTTAACGTTTTACGCTTGAACAGGGGATTCCACCCCCATTCCAGTGTGTAGGGGTGTCAATGGGCCAGGCTCGGGCCTGATAATCAGAAATTTGATTTAGATTGACCGGACGGCCCGGCTCGAAACAGTTCAAAATTGCGGCCGAGACCTACCCCAGGCGCAGCCCGGCCCATTGACAGCCTACCAGTGAGAGCCTAGACCGTTAGTAAAGGGAGTGGATTAGGTGTGGCCCTTACCTTAGGGCCCACCTTGATGTATGTATTCGATATCCACATTGTCCATTTTATTTTATTTTTTTTCCAGCTGATTTTAGGTCATGATACCGAGAAAGAAGAAGATCCAAGTCTCAGGCGGACCATACTAAAGGAAACAGTGACAATTCACCATTAAAAACTTTTCGCGGGCCACAAAAGTTTTGGATCAAGCTGATATTTGTATCTTCTCTTCGTCCAGCTTTGTATGACCTTATCTACAGGTTGTACGGAAAATATACGTTTTACGGAAACTTTAGGGTGAGCCTTAGGAAGTTTTTAATGGTGGGGTGGTCAATCACCGCTGTTTCCTATAGTATGGTCCATTTGAGATTTAAGTCTGGTTCATTTTTGGGATTGTGCCTTATAATCATCTAGAAAAACGGATGGACAGCATGGATATAGAATACATACATCAAGGTGGGCTCCACAGTAAGGACCGCACCTAATCCGCTCCCCTTTGTAAATGGGGAGTTACATGATACTCAGGCAGCATATGACTCTTCATGCTGGTATATATTAACTCAGATTAAACCGACAAAATTATGGAATCTAATGTTTCTAAGTCACAGTTGCAAAATCAGATTGATTGAACAATCCTAGCCCCTGATTCTTGGACACTTGTTTGCTGAAATAATGAATATTGGATATTTTTCATTTTTAACCGTCCAATAAGTGTCCAGAAATCTGATAATCAGATTATCAAGATACTGTAATATTTTATTCATGATACATCTAAACTGTAAATCATAATGTGGACAGTTTAATTTGACTTGTACAAGGCATATGCAAAATTTAAGCAATTGCTAAGTAAGTGCATATCATCCATCATACTCTGCTGGAGTATCAAAGTTTTCCCCTTTGTAAATTCCTTTGGCTTTAAGCCTGTAAGCGACTCAATTTTCTTACACGAGAATAACACGTACGAGATCCAAACTGATCATCAGGTGGGCCATACCATGACTAGTTCTTCGCAACATTCTCGAGAAGTCCTACCATAGCATAGAGCATACGATTCGAAGATAGGTAGCTACCACAGATGAGCCCCTCCATAGTATAGTATAGCTCACCTGTCATTGGTTGGGATTTCGTATGCATTTGCCACATATATGTAAAACGAGTCACTATTAGCCACCTCCACGGTATCTTAAGCCATCGCCAACAAACCATAATCTAATATCTCCTGGGCTACAACATGCCTGTGTATGACATACACTCCGTTCATCTATAGTATCAGCTCATGTTAGTGGGTCGAGTGTGTAAAACTCTAATCGATAGAAAACTCAAGTGGGCCACACCTAAAGGAACACTCAGAATGACACGCCTACCTTTGGAACCTTACCTGATATTCGTCCCTGTAGTGTCTTACAGCGGCTGCATGTGCGAGAAGCAGATGGTGTGCCACAATGTAGGGTTCTGTTGCAGAATTCCCAGCACTACAATTACCCCTTTCCCAAGAAGAGCAGCGCCCAGGAGCGAAGGTGCCCCACGCATGCGCACCAACGCTATACATCCACGGCTCATTTAAGGTCATCCAGTGCTTCACCCTATCTCCAAATTCTCTAAAACAGATGTCTGCGTAGTCTCGGAAATCGACCCTGTAACAGCAACATCAACTGCAGTTGGGGGTGTGAAAAAGGAGTGGGCTGGGTTCACTGGTCTAGATTCAGTCTTCATGCCCAACTCATTAACTAAATAGCTGGGCCCACTCTAGATAAGGAATGATGAGCAGCTTTGGCCCAACCAGTAGAATATATGGGTGTTGCTGGGTAGGGTCGGCCCATGGATCAGTTGGGTCATCCACTTCTAAGCCGGTTTGGCCCAATAAAAATGGATAGTGGGTTGGGCTCGCGATATAAACTTTCTCCCATTTAAGTGAATGGGTCAGGCTATGGTTCAACCAAATGAGCCAACTCTCACCCATATTGGTTATGATTGGGTTTGTCTTAGGTCGAGCTTGGCTTGATGTATTTTAAGTGGGTCAGGTCGTGCCACAAGGTTATGGGTTGAGGGGCAGGTTCGGGTCAAGATTGCCCATTTAATAAATGGGCAGGGCTTGGGCTAATGTTGACCTGACCAAATCCGACCCATTGCCACCCCTATCTACCTCTAACACTAGTTGGGTTGGGACACTTTCCTTTTTGAGCTTTAATGCATGCATTGCCCAATCTGAATCCCAGGCCCAGTTCTCAGCCCTTCAGCCTCAGCCTAAATCCAGACCAAAGAAAGATGGGCCACGCTCAAGTGCAGCCCAGCTAAGGCTGTAAATGGGCCAGCCCTTGGCCCAAAAAAATCAAATTTTGAATAGGTCCAGCCTGATCTAATCAGTTCAAATCCAGTTCCAGTGCCAGCCCTTTGCAAGGCCTAAGGCCAACCCTCTCACTTTGGCTAGTGCCAGCATAGGCATGAAATCCAATCCATCCATCAGAAGGGAAAGCACTATGTAGATGCTAGGGCACGTGAATCAGGCAGGTTCACTTATCTAGTGGGCCACAGGTGCACGAAATAAATGTATGGCTGAAAAGACTCCTCCAGTCATCACATCACTTATTTCTAACGTCATGGCTCACAAGCTGCAAGGACCAGGTTTAGTTTTGGTCTAGAACGTCTAACGGATAGATCCACCAGATGGACGGCTTGGATATCAAATCCTGAATAGACCCACCCGATGTACCATCCCTCATAAGTTCACAATGTGGGCCCCAACCAACCTGGGTGCATTATGCAACCCTAGATGAGTCCAGCGACTAAGAGTCAGCCAATAAGTCTCACTTGCATAGGGCTTGCACAAGGAGACGGGCAGATAATAGGAACCGTCCATTTTCTTGAGGCATAGTGTAGGCGCCACAATACATAAATTAAGGGCCGAGGAGATTTGGAAGCAGAGTATTTATACTTACACGACTTTGGAACTCAAGAAGCCTCCATACTCGTCCTCAAGGGACTGCGGAAAATCCCAGTGAAAGAGTGCGACGAACGGTTGTATACCTGCGCACGTGCGAGAGTTGTTTGAGACAATGACCTTTGAAGTATTATAAGTTGGAAAATGATCACATGGGTTTCAATGTATGGTAATTACCATGTATCCAAACTATGTGGGGCCCACCCATTGTGTGTGTGGAACCCAAACGATAGATCTGGTGAGGCTCATGGGCATAGTACATCCGAAGAATAGTTCCTATCAAAAACTCAGGTGGGACACCACAGCCACAGGGAGCAATGTACAATTGCTCTTAAACCTATATATATATATATATATATATATATATATATATATATGGGAGATGGTCACCTGCGCACCTTTTCACGTGAGCACCAATGAGCACCTTTGCACACGTGTCATGTGCACAGAATCTGAACGGTCCAAGTGATGCCGCACCCCTTGAAATGTTATAGGCCCAATTTTCAGCCTGATCCATGACTCGCCATAGCAAAGAGAAATGCAAATCAAGGGAGGAAACTGTTTCCTTTTGCCATGGCCCACCAGAGTTTTGTATCAAGCTGATAATTGGGCCTATGGTATTTCAAGGGGTGCGGCTCACTTGGACCGTTCAGATTCTGTGCACATGACACGTGTGCAAAGGTGCGCATTGGTGCTCACGTGAAAAGGTGCGCAGGTGACCATCTCCCAATAAAATATATATATATATATATATAATATATATATATATATATATATATATAGGAAAAGGTAAAATGCGCTCGAGCTGATTTTAATGCCCATGAGGTCGAGCTATGTGGGGCCCCACCATGATACCTTTCGAACATCTACCTCATCAGTCAGATGCACCATTCCATCGTGAGCCTAGGTCTCAAAAATCAAGTCAATCCGTGACTTGTGTGGGCCACACCACATACAGAAGTGGGGAGGGGCCGTGTACCATTAAAACATTCATAACCATTTGTGAGGGCCCACCGAGATGTAGTTTACGAATTCAGACCATCCATTATGTGTGTCACAATTGAATGAGGGTTCAGACCAAGTTGCAGGCGCATGAAAAACTTAGGTGGGCCCCACCAAGTGCTTTTATATGTTTTAACGGTGTCTTCATGTAATTTTAGATGGTATGGCCCACCTGAGTTCCGTATACGGCTGATTTTTGGGATATCCCATAATTTAAAGGGTACCCATCAAATGCACGGTGTTGATGGTCGAAACACATCACGGTGGGGCCCACACAGCTCGACCTCACGGGAGCTTATAGTTAGCTCGAGCGCATTGTACCTTTTCCATATATATATATATATATATATATATATATATATATATATATATATAGACTTGTTGTGGTTCTTGTGGCTGCCCACATCAGTTTTAAAATGGCTTGAGTTTGTACGTCCCTTTGGATGGCCACACATGATGAATGAATTGGATGATATATACACAAAACAATGGACCCCACTTCCTATCTGAAAGTTTCTATAGTGGGCAACCCTTCCCAAATGTGTATCTGATGTTATGTGCGTCTTAAAAAAATAAAAATAAAGTACGGGAGAGAAAAGAGAGATTGAATAATGACCGTTGGATAAGAGCTCGTTGATGAGGTTGTTGTAATACTTGATGCCTTCCTCGTTCACTCCTCCACTCAGCCTTCCATCTGGGATTACTTGAAAGAATTGATATACAATAGACGGTCTACAATCAACTTACGGATAAGACATCTACAATATTTGCCACATCCACTGTTGAACCTGTTGAATGTATGGTGTGGATTCGTCCACATTTGCTATGCATATGGTAAATGATGTGGATGGTACATTGTTTGGGGTCCACATGACATATGTGGTGGGGTACCTAACTGCTCATCCCTTGTGGGGTCCACCATTAATTGGCCTTGATAGGAAAATCCAATCAACTTTGTTACTGCGTTCGAGGCATGATTTTCTGTATATCATGGATTAATGGTTAGGATCGTCCAATCAACACCATTTTTCCTCCGTGACCCATCCACTGTTGAAGTCCGTGACTCGACCGGACCCAACAATATGCAGGTCCAGGTCCAAATTTTGAATTCATGACATGTCTGGTTTAAAAGTTTCACTCAAAATATTACATGAATCAACCCGCCTGGCCCGAACAGTTAGAAATCCAAAGTTAAAGCCAAAGTTAAAGCCAAAGTTTCACTCAAAATATTACATGAATCAACCCGCCTGGCCCGAACAGTTAGAAATCCAAAGTTAAAGCCAACCGCCTGGCCCGTTTACAGCCTTACTCGAGATCTGTGAAAATCAATTTGACTAATCTAAGGTTGGACTAGATTTTAAATGGGTCTAATTTGGGTCATCCCAAGAAGGACCAACTCAAACCCAACCAGTGCAGACCCAACCTAAATCTAGGAAAATTAGCTAGCAGTCGTTCATGCTAACCATTTATTTTAAAGTTTTATTTCTTATTTTAATTTGTCACCTGTTTTTGTCATGCAGGTAGACTATCATAACATGGCATGATTTGATTGGACGAACAGCTACTATCAAAGATAGCCACCCAACGAAATAATTTTTAGACATGCTTAGCGTAGGCTCCATTTCTAATGGTGGCCTACTGTCCGATCAAATTTCATTATATTGTGGCACAAATGTGCAATAGCTAATCCAATTCCCATGCCGTTGAGGATGGAAGAGATGGGAGCTTGTACTTGCTTTCATTAAATAATTTCTTATAACCATTATCATTATATGAGGTTTAAGGATATTTTTTCTTTTTTGGTCATAATGTAGTATGAAAATGATTTCTAGAAGACAATTTGTAGTCAGGGTTCTTCTTAAATGTCTTTCAAGTTTCCTTACATTAGTATAGAACTATATATGTTATCGAATCACCTTTTATTTAAAACCTTATAATACAGCCAACATATTTGGAACTTTATTTGTGTAAATAAATGGGTTAGCTTCTTTTTTTCTTTTTTTCTTTTTTTCACTTGGGCCAACCCATACCCTACCTGAATCCTAATGGATTGGACCAGTGGCCAAAAATCCAGTGATTATGAAATAGGTCAGTCTAGAACCCTTGTTGCAGCCACAAATTATCTGCATCCAAACCATTATTAAATGGGTCAGTCGACTGCCCATGTGGTGTGGGTGTGTGTGCAAAAATAAAATTAAAAAAATAATCTGCATCCGTAATAAGAACATTTAGGGATTTGATCATACTAGCTCGACAATCCTAACAGTTTAATCAGTAGTGCACAAATGGGACACGGCTGAGATTTAATGAGAAAAAAAAAATTGTTAGTCGATTGGATGAAGAAGATTATCCAATGGCCGGGATTTTTTTTCGTGAGTGGAAGCCACCCAAGTGACAAGCGGTACGGAACTCATCCGGGTGAATGAATGTGCCTTGTTTACTGCAAAAGATGTGAATGCACGTCACCTCAGGTCACTCCCACGTAGAGTTGGGCATTGAGTCGAGTCAGACCGAGTTAGGGCTGACCCGACTCGATCCAGTTTTGAAACAGGCTTGACCCAAACTCAACTCGACTCAATACCGAGTCCAGCATGCCTGAACCGATCCGAGTCCGGTTTTGGCCCAGACTAATCTAGACCAAGTCCAACTCGGTCAAAAGCACCCAGTCAATTCGAATTAGCACCGATTCGGAGAGAGAGAGAGAGAGAGAGAGGAGAGAGAGAGAGAGAGAGAGAGAGTAGGGATGGTGGTGGGTGGCTGCCAGGTTTGGAAGATGAGGGAGGGAGTGGAGAGGAGAGAGAGGGGAGGAGGGTGGTGATGGTGGTAGGTGGCTGCCAGGTTTGGAAGATGAGGGAGGCGGGGAGTGGAGAGGTGAGAGAAAGTGGAGGAGGAGAGTGGTGATAGTAGTGGGTGGTTGCCAGGCTTGGAAGAGGAGGATGGAGAGAGAGAGAGAGAGAGAGAGAGAGAGAGAGAGAGAGAGAGAGAGAGAGTTTGGGATCAGGTGCGGCGTATAAGATTAGAGATACTTAGAATTTTTTATTATTATATACATACTCGAATCCGAGTTGAGTCAGTTTCGGATCGAGTTGAGTTTGACCGGATCGAGTTTCGGGTCGAGTTACTGGGTAACTTGAACTCAACTTGGTTTGAGTTCGGATTGGGCGAGGCCTACTCGGTTTGGACCGACTCACCCATCCTGTTTGGGTCGAGTCGGGTCTAAACGAGTCAAGTCGTCCCGTGCCCAGCTCTACTCCCACGTGCCTAACTTATTAATTAGATTGGCTGGTGTACCACACACCAGCTATATAGCTGGTGTATTGACGTCAGCAAATTTTGTGGGTCACATCATGAGGTATGTAATCTATCTAAATCATCCATCCATTTTGTGAACTCATATTAAGGAGATGAAAAATAAGGCAAATCTAAAGATCAAGTGAACCAAACTGCAAAAAGCAGTGGGGGATTGAACGTCTACCATTGAAACCCTTTTGGGGGTCTAAGAAGTTTCGGATCAATATGGAAATGTTTTTCCTCTTCGTTCAGGTATTTGCGACGTTGTGAACATATTGGATGGAAAATAAACGTTATGGTGGGCCCTACGAGTTTTTTAATGTTGAACATCATTATCCCTACTGCTATTTTTGGTGTGATCCATTTGAGCTTTGGATATGATTCATTTTTTGGCTAATGTTCTAAAATGATCTCGAAAAATGAATGAACGGTTTGGATATAATAAATACATCATTGTGGGGCCATGTAACTTTGATCTCCTTTGAACCATTTGTAAAATCGGAACTTAAGGAGCGTCGAGCTCATGACAGGTACTTACACCGACGCTCCTCGAGCTCCGAGTTGTAGGAACCTTTCAAAGGAGATCAAAGTTACATGGGTGCCACAATGATGCATTTATTATATTCACACACTTTATCCATTTTTCAAGATCATTTTAGAGAATTATCTAAAAAGTTTTTTGAATCATATCCAAGATCAACTGGACTCATCACAAATAGCAACAAGGATAATGATTTTCACCGTTAAAAAATTAGTAGGGCCCACCATAACGTTTATTTTCCATCCAATCTGCTCATAAAGGTCACAATGACCTAGATGAAGAGGAAAAACAAATTTCATATTGATCCAAAACTTCTGTGACCCCTAAAAGGGTTTCGATGGTAGATGTTCAATCCCCCACTGCTTTTTGCAGTGTGGTTCACTTGATAGTTAGATCTGTCTTATTTTTCATCTCAAGCCTTAAGATGAGCTCGCCAAATGGATGGACAGTCACAAGAAAAACAGGTAGAATACAAGGCAGCCTCCCCCTTGGGAGGTCGACTAGGAACTTCTCCAAGTCGGGAGAGACGAAGTCCCACCGAGCTGGGAATGGAGAACTCTGACCTAAGGGAGTGCAAGTTGGCACACTCAACTTCGACACGAAGGTGTCGACAATAAGAACGAGATCACCAAAGGACCAGGAGTTGCCTCGGCTGGTGGTGCCACCCTGGTCGGAGAAAGAGATCTCCAGTGCCCCATGAAACCGGACTCGGAAGACTGAGCAACAAGCCAAGACGGAGATTTAGAATGCCATTGTCCGACTCCTCCCGAAAGCGGTCAGAGATCGTTGCTACCCCAAAGTCCTCCCCGAAAGACATCAGAAAAAGGAAAAGAAAAAAAAAAGGATGGAGAAGAGATCAGAGAAGCTTTGGTGTACCGGAAAAATGCTCTGACAAGGGGACTGAGAACTAACGGACGCTGGGAAGTGAAAACCGTTCGACCAAGGTAAGGTTGGATGCAGGTCGACAAAGCTTGGGCTTCTCAAAACAAATAAATGAATTGAAGGGGGATCAGAGTATTTATAGAACTCCCTTGACAACGCATTTACTCCTGCACAATGCCACGTGTTAGCACAAGAGCACGAGGTGACGCTTCAACTAATACGCCCCTCCACATGGCAACGAGGGATTCGCCCAAGCGACTCAATGACAGTTGTCCACCAGTGATTCATCCAAAATCCGTATGGGGATCTACCATTAATGCATGTCCCTTTGTATCCCGCATCAGTAATCATGCCTTTTCGACTTCCGCGTTGAGTGCCGACTTTTTAGCCCACGCCTCTGCCAACAAATGACAAACCCATGCTCAATTTAAAATTCAAAAAAGACAAGGCTGTTCAAATTTTAAATTTCAATTCCCACACTTTCAGACTAGTTTGAGATCTTACTTCCTTAGCTCGTACAAGTCGAAATCGAAAATGAGAGACAACTGTTGTCGGCAAAACCAAACTGGTCCATCATACGAGAAAAACGACCAATCACGATGGAAGTGCCTCAAAGCTGAGGCAACCAGAGAACCAAGACATGTTTCTAAATCGAGCTGTTAAAGTTGTGAGACAAAACAAGTGACTCTGCAAACGAAGAAATGATCCCATGAGCTAAGATGTCTGAAGATGCATCTCGGGAGGGGAAGAGCCATCTGACCTAGTACGTCTATAAACACAGGCAAAGGACTCACAAGGCAAGGAGCTCGAGCCTTAAGCTCCTTAACATCCCGAGTTGATCAAGCTGACCACGACTAGGGTTAGAATAAGAAATCCGGAGGGAATTCGACTCCGGACCTAGAAAAGAAGAATTTGAAGTGATCCTGACTGAAGATCACGTTGATCGAGGTGAGCTCGACGATATTCTCATTAATAGATTCACATCCAAATAGATACTTTCCGGCATATCCAGCAAATCTTATGAAGATAAGATGATTTTGGAACCGCCAAGGACATAGTCATCCTAAACAAGGGAAATTAAGTTATAAAAATTAAAAATTAAACTTAAGCCTTTCATCTAAGTCTGCCATCGAAAGCTTCACGCCCGTCATCAGCACCTATCATTGTACACAGGTGCACTTTCACCGCCAATCTGTTCGTCAGATTCCGGCCACAACAATATCCATAGCCGATGTTCAACCAAACTGAATTGTATATAAATAAATAAATAATATATGACAAATATATTCCAATAAATAAATAGTCGGTGACATATGTCATATACATAATATATGACGTATATATTCCAATATTAAAATAGCAGGCCATCTAGGCCAAACCTATCAACTATCTACTTCGACATGGACATGTTGTCCACTGGAAGAGTAGAATGGCTGATGGTACAAATACCAACACGTATGACCCGTGAAAAGCATCGCAGTAGAAATTACATGTCAAAATCTACAATGGTTGGTAGCGGACTAGCTGGCATACCACAGACCACCCACTCGGCTAGTGTGTTGACGTCATCAAGTTCTATATGTCCCATCAAGAAGTATGTGTTACATCGAACCGTCTTTTCATTTGGCAAGTTGGTAGTACCGATTCAAATATCAAGTAGACCAAAATGCAAAACGTAGCGGGAATTGAACATCTACCATTTGGGGTTATAGAAGTTCTAATATCATATTTACTTTTCCTCTTCATCAGGTGTGGTATGTGTGATCTTATAAATAGATTGGATGGAAAATAAACATTATGTGTGACTAATGTTTCAACGGTGAGAATTATTGTCCCACTCCTATTTGTGGTATGGCCAAGTTAAGATTTGGAAATGAATCATTTTTGGGATCATGATCTAAAATGATCTTGCAAAATAGATAAACAGTGTAATAAATACATCATGTTGAGGCCCATGTAACTTTGATCTCCTTTGAACCGTTCCTATAACTCGGAGCTTGAGAAGTGGCAGCGCTCATCTTCGCACGACGCGTACCCACACCAGCCAAATCGGTGGTGTGTGGTACACCAGATCCGCTTCCTCTGTAAGACCCTGTATTTTCACTTCTCGGGTGTTAGGTAGAAATGAATGGACAGAGTAAAATTTAGGTAGCCTCACATGCATTATGTCAGATATTATTTATGGCTAGGGAGTAGAACGGCAAAAGTACAAAAACGAACATGTCTGAACGGCTCAGATCGATTGACCAATGGACAGAGTGAACGCTAGTTCATTTATTTTGAATTTAAAACAAAGAGTGTTTCCTTACTAGGCAATATTCGGGTCCAAGATATGGAGAATCTGTATGCGTCCATCCCCATTTCCTTCATTATCTTCACATCTTCCTGTAGTTTTTCACTGATCAGCAGACCGCATCAAAAACGAAAATTTTTGATTGACAATGACATACAGGGAATGCATTATTGTGGTACGTATCTCTTAAATTCGGCAACATGGCCTCCGGACGCAGATTGGGTACTAACCCCACCAGGACTTAGATAAAGACGGACGGTCCTGCCAGCGTCTATGCAGGACCACTGTGATTTATGTGTTTTATCTATGCCGTACATTAAAGATCATTTTACGACATAAGCTTCAAGCTTCAAGTAGACCACACCCCGTGAAGTAGTGTTGAAAAAATGACGCCTAGGGTTGAAACCTTCAAGCCTGTTCATTAGAACATCTAATGAAGGGAAAACACAAATATGACTTTGATCCAAAACTTCCGTAGCTCTCAATAAGTTTATGTGGTGTGGTCCACTTGAGCTTCGGATCTACATTACTTTATGTGGTGTGGTCCACTTGAGCTTCGGATCTACATTACTTTTTTTTTGGTTCATGCCCTAAAATGAAAGAGAATAAAGGATGGACAGTGTTGATAATACCACCGCTTCCGTAGCCACACACATCAACGCCACAGCTTGGGGATGGTGTAGTTGAGAATACCACCAAATCCGCGTCTCTTATCCTGAGGCGATATTAATACGAAAGCGACGGCTTTTTATTTTTTTATTTTGTTACACACGCACTCACACCGACACTATCACAATGGTACTTCCCATGACCAGTGAGGAATGGGTAAGGACTCGATGTTACGAATTTACGGCTGACCTTGTAACGATGATAAGAATCCAGGGCTATGTCTCCATTGCTGTGGTCTTTTATTTTATCTGCACCCACAAGTCACAGGAATCTTTTGTCAATGCCCCACCAAAGGAATGGCTAATACTAAAATGAGATCTACTCTGATTAGAGAAAGGCGTTTGTCCAACTTGATCTGACACGTGGCAGGAGATTGTATCCAAGCTGACCATCTTAGTGTATTCCACATGTGGGCGGTCCAACTTTTGAAAATTGCACCCAACAAATCATCCCATTTTCCCGTTGATAATACCCATCTCTGTCTAATTTTTGGATAATGGTCCATTCACAGTTCGGTCAATGAATTGGAACGTCAGGGTTTCTGCATAAGCACCGTTTTTGAAATGGTGGTAAACAGCGACAGAAGTCTGCCTCTTTTAGGGCGGAGATTTCTAATCGAATGTGGACCGTTTACTGGTTTCTTTGCAAATGGACATTTGAGATCATCAATCAGCGTGTCTTCTCGGCTATTGGTGATCTAGCGGAGCTCCCAACAGATGGACGGCTCCGATCATTCGAACATGCAGAAAGAGAAACAGAGAGAGAGAAAGAAAACCTGGGTGTGTGTGCGTATAGGCATCCCATATGCTGATGCCTTTGCCGTCTTCCTTCGCTGCTCCTTCGTACTGTAAAACCATACCATGCTCAAACGTCTAAACATGGTTATCTGTAGAAGATTCTAGACGCCTCCAGAGGGATGAGAGAGAGAGAGAGGAAGAGAGGTTCGCAGCAAACCTGAAAAGCAGAGGACGAGGTCCCGAAAATGAAGCCCGGCGGGAAGGAGCTCCGGTTTATCGTACGTCCGCCCTCTTGTGCTGGGGCACCTCCAGCACTTGACAAGGAGCCCAGCAGAACGAGGAGCACGAACATTAAAGGCACTCCCCCACGTGCCATTCCCAAAACATCTACTCTCTCTCTCTCTCACTACTCTTTATGGCCGTGACAAGGAGTTCCGGTTTTTCTACGTCCGCCCTCATGTGCTGGCACTGCTGGGGCACCTCCAGCACGTGACAAGCACGAACATGAAAGGCACTCCCCCACGTGCCATTCCCAAAATATCTACTCACGTGCCATTCCCAAAATATCCACTCTCTCTCTCTCTCTCTTCTTTATGGCCCGTGACTGCCCTTTCCATAGTATACAAAAACCGAATGATAATTTTTAAATGTTAAGCGTGTTTCATGATCGGATTAGGTGAGACCGCGGCCTTGGAAGCGGATTACGTACTGACAGCGTCAGTAGCGAGGTGCTGTGGGGCCCGCATGAAAATGAGAGATATCCAAATGTGGATTCGATCACACCACAAGAAAACAATAGCGATGGAATGCCCACCATTAAAAACTTCCCGGGGCTCACTGTAGTGTTTGTTTGCCATCCAACCTGTTGATTATGTCCGCAAGTATGGATGAAGAAAAAACACAAATATCAGGTTAATCCAAAACTTTTGTCATTCTTAAGAAGTTTTTAATAGTGAGGGTTCAATCACCACTCTTTCCCATAGTGTGGTCATATGTGTAACGACCCTAAATTTTGGTGCATTAAAAAAGTTAAAATAAATATTTAAAAGTTTTATTTTTAAATAAAAAATAAAAACCAGTTAATAGTTGAGTTAGTAAAGACATTCTTAATTAAGGGAGAGGTTTAAGGATTGATTCTTAGAGTAATAATAATAATTTTTTTTATCAAATGTCAAAAAAAAATTCAAATTCAGGATAAGGGAGGATGTGCTCATCCTATGAGAATTTTCTTTAAAAATGAATACGGATGATTTCTGCATGGTTGATCCTAGGGGCCCTCATTGGAAGAAATATAATGTCGATCCTGGTAGAGCGTTACCAGATGCGGGCCATACCCGAGCCTATCGAAAGGTGGAAGCCTACCCAGCGGGTGGATGCGGGTTGACGACCTCTAACCCAAGCAGATGGACGATCACCTCATCTGATGCATTCATATATCATTTACATCCATATCATTTTACATCCACTTTTATGTTATTTTAATTGCTATGATTATGAACCGTGCTAGGTTATTTCACTAAGTCTGGCCAGCTTAACTTTTTATTGATGGAAAAACCGTACAGAGAAGCCATTAGCAGATGATGTGGCGCAATAACAAGAAGGATGTACCGTATCTGAACACAACCCATGTGAAACGTGGTCATACTTATCTGAAGATAAAGTGGAGGCATTAGACAATTTCTAATTATGTGATTTATTTGTTAGCATAGTTTGATTAACGTGTAATGTACATTGTTATTGATTTTGAAATTTTAATGAATTATTTAGATTTATTTTATTGAAACAATGTTAGAATGGAATAAACATAATTATAGTATGATGATATAATAAATGATTGATTTTGAAGTTTTATTTTATTTTTAAGGGTTGTCAAGATTTATATATGTCTGGTTGATTGGTGCCAGATGTTATGTATGTGTGATTGAGATTATGGTGGAACTTATATTGAATATAATTATCAGCTCTGATTAAACTGATTAAGGAATTAAATTAGTACACTTTGTGTACGAGTTACGAACTGAAACTCGGGTCTGAGGGTGCACACTCTGTTCCCGGATTTCGGGGCGTGATAATATGAGATTTGAATCTGCCTAATTTTTGAGATCTATGTTATAAAATATTCTTTTTAATATGGATGGAAGGCCTGGATAGGACACGTACATGATGATGGGTCCTACAGAGCACTGTCAGTAGCCACCTCGCTACTAGCCGAGTATGCAATCCACGTCCATCGACCTTACCATGGGGCCCAACTTGATGTGTCTATTCTGTGTCACACTCCATCCATTCATTTTTCCATATAATTCTAGGGCATTATCGAAACAATGAAGTTGATCCAATTATAAGGTGGACCATGCCATAGAAAACAAACGTGATCATCCATTCATGGGTGATGTAGAGTGGGCCACAGACTTATTATTGGCATAGATGGAGGGAAAGAAGCTTGAATGAAAACAGACTTAGTCTCTCAAATTCGGCTCAATCTTACGTGGGGTATGACATAACTCGCCTGGTTACATTCAGATCGAAGAAATTCAGTTCGGATTGAGAGAAATTGTCGTTCCATGTGGGAACCGCAAATCCATGATAAATTTTGATCCAGTTATCGTTACAAGATGTATGACTAATGAATTTTGACTCAAATAGGTTATCCAGGCCAATCAACCCCATAAGTGAGTCAAGTGACATAATCGTTTTGTGGAAAAAAAAAAAAAACACTTTATTTCAATTCAAATTCACAGTTAAAAAAAAAATTTATTATTTTTAGTAAGTTTTAAGTTGAACTTATTTATTTTATTTTAGAGCTTTAGTTTATGCAATCTTCTAAAGATTTGCTTCTAATCATAGCAGGAATCATTTAGATGATTAAATTAAAATTTTATATTTTTAGTAACTTTTAATATTTTGGGTAAATTTTAGTTTAGTCAAATTATAAGTCTTAATTAGGATTTTTCTTTTCTTCATATGTGAAGTCTGAACATTATTATTGATAAATAAAACAATTTCGTTTTTCATTTTTCTTTTTATATAAATTCAAAAATAACCTTGTAGATTCAAGATTTAGTACACCTGAGGTAGTTGGTGATTTTATTTTATTTTTTTCACGCTCTTTCCTATGTTAATGGGCCATAAAAGTTTTAAATCAAGGTTATATTTATCTTTACCTTTCATTTAGGCTTACATGACTTTATTAACAGATTGGATGAAAATAAACATTATGTAAACATTAATGTGTGCCCTAAGAAGTTTCTAATGGTGGGGTGTTCAATCACCATTGTTTCAGAAAATGATTGGCTACTCCCTCGACACCAGCCAATGGCTGGTGGTCGATGCTCTGTGGGCCCCACCATGATGTTAAGTGTTTCATCCATGCTGTCCATCTATTTTTACATATCATTATAAAATATGAGACCAAAAATGAGGTATATCCCAATCTCAAGTGGACCACATTACAAGAAACAGTGTTGAATGAGCGTCGACCATTAAAAACATTTTGGGGGCCATAAAAGCTTTGGATCAAGCTGATTTTTGTTTTTCCCTTCATCTGGGCCTGTATGACCTAATCAATATATTGAATATCAAATAAACAGTACAGTGGGCCTTCAGAGGATTTTAATGGTGGATATCCAATCACTATTGTTTTCATGTGGTGTGGACCACCTAAGATTTATATACCTCTAATTTTTAGGATCGAGCCCTAAAATGATCTTTAAAAATGGATGAACGGAATGGATGAAACATATACATCATGGTAGGTCCCACAGAGCACCAACCATCAGCCACGGGGCTGGTGACAGGGGAGTAGCCAATCCGTTCCCCATTGTTTCCTAGAGTATGGTTCACAATCATATTATATTTTCATTTTTGGATTAAAATGGAAAAATGAAAGGACCGGGTGGATGCAAAATACACACATGAGGATGGGCTCCACAATATGGGCCGCACTGTCTTGGATGAGGTCGGGTCTCGCCTAATTCACTCCCGTGTTTAAAGGAACTCTTTTTAATCAGTTTTCTTGTCAGTGCAGGAGGATTAATCCCATCCCAATTTTACATAATACATTTTTACTCAATAGAGTCATCTATTATTTTAGACGTTGGGTGTGGATCATCCATGAGTGGATGTCTACCTTTAATGGGATCATCCATCATGTGAGGCCCACTAAAAGATTCACACGCTAGAATATTGCAAATATTTAATTATAATAAACCCATGTGCTCTTATACCATATACCCACATTTTTATTGTAATCATTACACATTTAAACAAATATTTTTTTTCCTTCATGTAATCATTACACATTTAAACATTACGTTGGATTTTTTTTTATTTTTTAAACATTACTTCTTTTAAAAGCGTTACTCTTTGGACCCTAACCTCTTTTTTATGAGACAAAATTGCCCCTAACATCGGGCACCATGAAGGGCACTACGATTCGAGATGATTTGTGGGGGCATGGTGATTTATGATGATGTGGACCTAAAGATGATTTGTGGGGCCATCATGATTTATGATGTTGGTCGTTGAACTCCACCTTTTGTAACGTCTCGAAAAATTCCATACAAAGACCCGAGTACCTCCTCAGGTAGAAATCCCTAAGAACTGTACCCTGTAGAAATTAGACGAAAATTTAGTTAAGTACTGAACTAAGTAATCGATGGATTTGGCTCGAACCACTATCTATATAAATGACAAGACCCGAAACCGTCAGAATCACTAGCTCAACATTACTTAAAAACCTAGGGGGAATCTTAAAAGTCGGTTGCTCTCGGGAGCACATTGAAACTCTGTATCGGACCTGGACCGTACGTTGAAAGTCCGATGACCGTGAAACTATAGGGTTATGACTGTCTTATTGGGCTTGACAACCATCGCGGGAATCGAGCCCAGATAGTATCCTGAAGCGCACAACTTGAGCCCTGAGCAAAGTGTGTGAGAAACACGAATATCTTTGGAAAATGCATTGAAACTTAAGTGAATTGGGCCATTGGCTTATGGGCAAAATTGAAGATTTCAGACCGTCAGTTTCTGACCAAATTGCACCCATGGATCAGGGAAATTTTCCTTCACATATCTGTATACTTGTGGCCCTGATCGAGCGATAACGACTGTTGATCTGACAAGGGTCCTCCTCAGTCAATCCACTAATTCGATCGTACCAAAATCATAGCCTGGCTTAGATCCATGGTCAGGAAACTTGCTCCATACCGAGTAATGGACCTCTAGATGAGCCCCGTCTGGCCGAAACAGACAACTTTTTGTTATAACCTAAGTATACCATGGCCCTAGGGCCATTGACATCAGTTCTGGGCCTATTTAAAGGTCTTAAACCACCCCACTCTCATTCCATACGAATTTCTCTAACCCTAGGAGAGAGAAGAGAGAAAAGAGGAAAAAAGAGTGAGGAGAAGAGAGAGAGTTCGGGAGATCGTTGCTGGGATTCACTCCCACTACTCTACGTGCTGATTCACCTCCCCACCATCGCTACGCGAACCGTTTCAACTACGATTTGGATAAGAAATCCTAACCCTAATATTGATTTATCAATCCAAATAGAGTAATCGACAAAATAGTTAACCTATTTCATTACTTAGGTGCCCGTTGTTCAGTTTACGGGAACGAAGGATTCGAACCACGTCTGAATTGAGTATTTCGACGAAAGGTGCGGACTATAAATGTTTAGGCTATGGTTTTCAAGGCTTTCAATGTCAACAATGATTTATGTCTAACTTGATTGTTATCATATGATGTTAGTTACGACGTATTCAATAAATTATATATGTGTGTGAGCAATGTTGAAAACAAGATGCATTCCATGTGTTTGTTGAAATGTTTGAATGAATATGAAATTGTGATTTCTGCTTGCCATGTTTTCTAATATAAGATCCATGTTTGTTATATGCTTTATAACCGATGTTGTGTAATGAATTGTTATAGTTCACGTCGTAACTAATCTAGTCTATGTATTTAGTAATGTGTAGTCTAAGTGTTTGATAAAATGTCTGAATGAGAAATGGTTGACGATTTGTATTTAATAAGAGTGTTGAGATAGGATTCTCAATTACCTTATCTATATGTATAGCTTCCTTCATGTAATTATAATTTCGATTACGCAATTTGTGGATGAAATGCAAATATTTGGTAACATGTTTAATGTGTTGACAAAATGCTCAAATGAGTGTTGTATTTGGATTATTCGTTAAATGCTCATATAATTATCACACGTATCTGCCTATTGCACTTGAGTAAGATTGGGGCCATAACCTGGCCCAGGAAATCGGTAACAATTCCCGTTTGAGTGGCGGAATTAGTCTTGCCACATTTGATACGTTCGGTGAATCCGGGTCGTATGATGATTGTCGACAATGATTAAGCCACGTGGAGTGCTTACGCGCTCCATGTCGATTAATTCAGTGTGCGCTCATATTAATCAAAATTGTCTAATAAACTGATTGGTCTATTATGTGTTTACCATGTATGGACACTACTGCTTGAATCTAAGGTACCACTTACCAATGTAAATACTCGTTTCAATCATGGTACCACGATTCGCTAAGACTCATGAGCCGGGCATGGTGGTATGGGACACCGTGGTTGAGCTGTCGGCCTACGCTGAGGTGACAAGTCTCCCCGTAGTGAACAGTGAGTAACCCAAAACTCGTGAGCCGAATACGGTAGTATGAGACACTGTATTCGAGCTGTCGACCTACGTTGAGGTGACGAGCCTCCCCGTAGTGATCTCGAGTATAAACTCTTGAATTTGCCTATCCACTGCTTTCATTAGGGGTGATGCCCTATGACTTGCCTATTGTATGTGATTAACTAGGATTGACGACCCTAGATGGATCCTCGTTTGGGTTAATGATGTAAAGGGTGGTACCTTAGCTTCCTGAATCTGTTGTATGAATAAGCCTAATTAAGTACTTGGTTAACATGCAATGCTTTGGCGTGGAAGTGCACGTTTAGGAAGTTTGTCATGCGCGAATGGTTGACGGAGTCGCTTGTGAGGGAGCTTCGTGCGATGGCATGCATCATTACAACATACCATCCATGCATTAACAAGACTACTTAAGATATGATTGTTGTACTGCTTTATCATTATTGCTTGACTGAATTGATAACATGTTAACCTTTGCCTTATAGTACCACTGAGTTGATCACTCACTCCCACTCTAGGACGGTGTTTTAAAACACCAACCGGACTCTATTGTAGATGCAAGTGATAAAGAAGGATATCCTGAAGAGTTGGACTTCATAGACGAGGAGGAAGAATTCTCCTACGTTCAGTTATCAGGCGGGTTTTCGTAGACCTTGTACTGATTCGATGGGATCACAGGGTTTTATGGATTAGTCAGACATTTACGTTTTGGACATTTTGTATATTTTGAAACAAAAAATGTATATATTCAGCCTGGTAATATACTTGTACTCTGGAGGTTGTGAAACACGTATATATTTTATATATCTATCTCAGTCTTCCGCTTGCTTAATTACATTAACTCTGGAGTATGATATGCTGATTTGGTATAATCTCTCTCATGTTTAATGCACTAATATGGATAACATTTAAACATCATTATTTATGTTGCATAAGTGATACATTGGATCTCGGGAGTTGAGCTTTGCTTGACCCTCGAAATTCAGGGTGTTACACCTTTGGTCCACATTTCTAGCCATCCAATCGATTTATTAGGTTAGATCTGAACGAGGAGAAACATAAATTTCAACACGATTTGTAGCCGCACAAAAGTCTCAAGGTCAATGTTCAATCTTGATGTAGAGAGGGTTGCAGGCAATTTTATGGCCAAGATGGACTAAAGAAGGCCTGAGTGGAAGCAGGATCATCCTGACCATCAAAACCTTAAAATGGGCACATCGTGCAAAATCAGAATGAGTTATTCGATGTACCCTATATGATTTTGGGGTAGGAGAAGCTACTTTAGCCAACCAACCTGCTATGTTGAGTTGCCCATGCCGAATTTGCGAGATTCCATCAGATAGACGGTGGAAATTCCATTTTATTTCCATTTTTATTATTTTTAGTAAGTGTTAGTTTGATTGTAACACTTCATCTTTTAAGCTTTAGGAGTTGTGTCCAACACGAAAAGTACTTAGAAAATTTAGGAGAATAACATAGTTAAGCCAAATAAGACACCGACTATTTTTTACCAAAAACCATGAAGTCTGGTAGAAATCATGACTGTCTATAAATAACAAGTTTACTATTTATGATAAGTCACGGTTTTAAGGAGTTTTAGTTGGAGTTTGATTACGAAACTTCTTCTTAGGTTTGATATCGTTATTTAAGGGATTGTAAATTCATTTTTATCATCTATTAATGAAAATTTGAATTTATTAGAATTGATTTATATTCTTTTCTATTTTTTACTTATGGATTCGAGGAACCTCTATGAGGAGTCCAATAAAGCTCTATGGATATGGAGTAGTTATCTTTGAGGAAGCATGGTGATTGACCTCATCACGTCCTTCCCTATGTCAAATCCCCAATGTTTTTTGAGGTGGTCCACTTATGAGTTATATATATTTCATTATTTAGCATGTTCTATAAAAGTTAAAACGGATGGATGGTGTCTATAAGACACATTCCACATGATAAGCCCCATAAATGATGACCCACCACGGTATAATAGGTCACATGGACAAAAAATGAAGCTAAAAATGCCATTTTCAACTTTTATGTCTATAACGCCCCGTGTTTTCAGGACTCGAGTATATGACCCGTTTTCCAAAAAGCCGAGTGTTAACCTAAAAGAGCCAAATCCCATACATATTTTTTTTTTCTATCATAGTTAGCAGATAAGCGTAGAATAGACAAGTCAGCATAAAGGAAAATTTACATTTACATTTAGAATATACAAGAAGTTGCCCATAATGACTTATACAAACCAATGTCTCGACGTTAACATTACAAGATTTACATACATGAGAAATATATAAAAGCATATAAACGAAAGTCCGTAAGATCGCATAGCTTCCTGGGTAGGTACAACTACGCATTATTGACCGTCATAACGGCTCCTCATTAGTCTGAACCTGCATATCACTTAAGCCACCTGTGCTACCTATATGGTTATATATTTGATGGATGAGTGGCCAACTCAGTGTGAATTCCCCTCAAGATTACATATTGCCGCCTTAGCTAAGCATAGTTAAAATGACAAGACAATCAAAACAATATATGATGTAGTCTTTTTATATGCATGGATGCGTGAATGCACATCGACTTGGGGATGCACATCCAGTCGGACTTGGGATCGTCACCCATGCAATCATCGACCTGGAAAAACTCATCCAGTCAGAATAATGGGTCAATAGTTGATGGTGTGGGAGCTAGCGAAACGATACCCCAATAACTCTAGGGCATGTGCTACAACATCCAAAATTAGCCACCCGTCATCGCCAATATACTATGAATGCATAATTAGCCAACCGTTATTAATCTAAATACAATTAGCCAATTTAAGTAACTCAATGGTCACTACGGGGGGCTCGTCACCCAGCGTAGGCCGACAGCTCGGGCATAGTGTCCCATGACCACCATCCCCGGATCATGAGATTCCCCCACCTTAGGATGCTTAATGAAACCCATCGATCAGTGGCCAATCAAATTCAATAAGTGGAGATTTCCATCGCATGGTATAGGTCATCAAAGACACAAAAGAAAATCATCAAAACATGGGATATGTGTTAAATCACAGCGGTAAAAGAATGCTCGGAATACTAATCGAGACGGCAAGGGTCATGTAAGATTAAATCAGAGCGGTTAAAGAGGTCATTTCAAGTCATTCAAGCCGTATGTCCTATGGATGGTAAACCCCACATTAATATTTCATGTCTCATATAACCTCTAAATTGAGGGCTCATTCCTCACCAACCCATCTTGTTACATCCTAAGTATGGGTTCACGTACACAAGGGGGATCACCCACCATTAAGTGTAGTAAATAGAGATCTATAAGCGACTCACAACAATTCACGATAAAGCATATAATTATGGCATACCCGACATAAGTTAATTCATGATAATCGCAATAAGTCACAATAAGAAGTATCAACTTAAATTTAAACGGAAACCATTATGTAAGCAGTTATTGTATGGAATCATGTTCACAACTGTCAAACATAATTCAAGTATAGGTCATGTCTTAAGAATTTATAAAAGATCGCATGTTATGAGACAACTTCAGTGATTCTAATAAAGACTATTACTCAAACTAGTTTGGAAATGGAAAGCTTAAGGGGAAGAATCATCACTTTATGTTTTGAATCGCTAACTGATGTTGCTAGGAAGCGCGCGCACCCTTAGAATTGAATCCTACCACGAATTGTGAAGTTGTACGTGAGATCGATGTTCTGCCAAGTATACAAGGTTAAGACCAATGTAACCTAGGATTTGAATTTCTTATTTTTAGGGTTTTTAATGTAGAATTAGGGTTTTATCCTAGAGCTTAGTTGTAGTCTTAACTCTAGGGTTTGAATTGTAGTTGATGTGTAATAGCTTACAAATGCTAATTTAATAATTATAAAATATTTACTAACATTAGTGTTATATATTAGTTAATAATCATTATGATAACAATTAATATTATGATATACTATTTATGTAGAAACAATACATTAGCATTTAATAATGAAATCATTTTAATTTCTTGTATGTAATAACTTTCATTAGAATAGATAATTTACTAATGGTCATGCAGCCTTAATATTTAACAACGTTATAATGATGGAAATGGTAACGATGTTAATTTAATAATTAGAAAATAATTGTTTACATTAGTGTTACAATTAATATTAGTCAATGTAGCAAAATAATCATCCTGGTGACACCAATGACTATCCAAAATGAATATTTAAGAATGATAAATAAGATACTACTATTTAATAATTGCATTTTGTTTATAATAACTTGTTTAGCATAATGATCCACTAATGACTAATCTTTGCTAATATTAATAATCCTAATAATAACAATGATAACAATCGATAATAGTACATCGAAACAAAACTAGAATGGGGAGAAAATGTTGACTCACCTTGTTGACTTGGATCGAGTCGAGTTGACTTGACTCCACTTAACTGCCCACCTTTTCCTATCTCCTTCTCCTTCTTCTCCTTACTTAGAGTGGTCCAACGGCCTCTGGGCTCGGCCTAGCCAATGGGTCAGCAAGTTGACACGGTGAGTTAGACTCGGTTCCAGCTGAGTTGACTCAGCTTAACCAATCACACTTCTTCCTCTTTTCTCTTTTCTTTCTCCCTTTCTGTTTTTTCTTTTCTTTCTTCCTTTCATTCCCTCTCTTTCTTCACATGCTAGAATGTCCAGCAAGACATGGACTTAGCCCAAACCCAACTTGACCCAGTCAAACTCGGTTTCAGCCGAGTTGACTCGGCAATCCCCAAAGACCCACACTCTCTTATTTTTCTTCTCTTTTTCTCTCCTCCTCTCATCTTCCTTACTCCATCTCTCATCCTCTTGCTGGAACTTTAGCAACAGCAGGACCAGACCCGACTTGAGCTCGAACTGGGCTTGGTTTGAGCTGGTGCAGCAACACACCAATCCTCAACCTCTGTTTCTTCTTCCTTCCATATTTTCTCTTTCCTTTTCGTCTCCTTCTTCCCTTTCTTCTTTCTTCTCTCTTCTTACTACTAGGAATATCCAGCAACGCCTTCAAGCTTGGACAGACCTTGGTTTGATCCAGCCTGAGGTGTCCTAGGCCACCACTTGTCAGCGGGTTGAGTGACAGCCGCAACAGCAATCGCATCCCCCTCATTCTCCCCTGTTTTCTCTCCCTTATTCCCTCCTGATTTCTCTCCCTCATTCCTTTCTCTTCTCTTCCTTCTTCTTTCTCTTTTATCCATTCGTCCTAGCACCAACAACCGTCGGATGGATGTTGATCGGTCTAAATTTATCTACCTGAAACTACCCCTAAAATAGTGGGTATGGCCGAAACTGGCCATGGTTTTCTTTTGCTAAGGAAGCCCTAAACCGCTCAGCTAGAATGGACGACAGAGAATGCCTAGGACGGACGGATATGATCCAAAGATAAGTGCTCACGTAAATCGTCCGCTGGCAAACAAAAATGGAAACAAAACTTTTTCCATTTTTAGAAGTGCCACACGCAGCTCTTTTCGAGCTCGATTTGAGTGCCAGCATGTGTGGAAGATCACGTACGGACGACATGTGTTTAGTCAAATTGGAGTCCTCTACTCAATGGACGGTTTGGATTGGTTGAAGGTGGTCCACCTCGATCACCATGGGTCAAATTCAAAGAGGTTGGAAACACAACTTCTATTCGCGCGTCGACTTGATTCGACTAAAACCACTCGCATGCCTGTGGGTTTCAACATGCCAAACTTTTGGGTTTTGGTCAAGGCCATGCCTCATACATGATAGATGGTTCGGATCATCTAAGAAGATGATCATGGTGGGCCACTAGGATGCTGATGTTAGTTAGTTTATAGAGGGGAGTGTTGGCGGGATTTCTATCCTCTGTTTCGAAAAAGGCTCGGTCAGTGTTGGTCAAACTAGCCCATGACGTCCCATGCACTTCATGCACGAGTAGTTTTGGTGCGCACGCGCTCTATGTAGGGTCCACCGTGATGCTTGCATCAGATCCACATCGTCCATTCATTCCTAGGAGTTTACTTGGGGCCTCAAGCCAATTTTCAGGTAGATCTAAAGTTTCAGGTGGGCTCTACAGATGGATTCGGGTCCTATTTGTTGTTCTCATCAATCTGATGGTCGGATGATTCCAAAACTGATCGCCAATGTTTAAAAAGGTCCAAGGATCCATTTAGATGACTGGGACACCTATTCTATGAATTTAGAACACCAAATGCTATTATTAGAATAATTCTATTGTTATTATTATTATTATTATTGTTACTATTATTATATTATTATTATACTATTATATTATTATTATATTATTATTATATTATTATTATTGTTATTATCATCATTCATATATTTTGTCATATATACTTTATATTATCGCAGATCGTTAACATATATAAATTATATGTATATTAGTAAGTGAAGATTAATATATATTATATGTATATTATTTGTATGGTTATAAATGTGTTATGCTTTAAATTTTATATAAGTCGTTAAATTACTTGAAGTATGTTATTCATTGATGCTTGTAAGTGTCCCCATGCAATCATGGATGGACCCTAACCGTTCCTTTTAGAGTTGGGTGGTTATACCGTGTAGGTAAGCATCAAATCATCCCGCAATAAGCTGTTGGCTTAACAAACGGTGGATCTTGTGGTCCTTGGATTTAAATCTACAATGGGTGGTTAGATCTGTTTATCAATGAATTTAGAATCCTAAGGATAGGTTATTCGATGACGTGATGGTCCGTCTCAAAGAATAGCGGATGGATAGTATGATATATGGATAGGAACCATTTTCAACGGTTGGATTTTTTACTGGAATGCATGTGAACATTCACTTGAGCTAGGTTTGTACTTACACTACGTAAGGTTACTCGGTAGCACCCAAGTTCCAAAAGTACTGAGTGTTACATGGTCTTCAATCTATTATCTACATTGCTTGTGCATTGCTTGGCAAGTGGTTCTGATGTCCCACATGTTGTGTTTCCTTCGTTTCCATGTGTAAGGCGAGTGCATTTTGGCACAAGGTGCACTTGAGCCAATCCCATCATGTGTCACTCAAGGGGTAAATATACAAACATGATTGGATGAATAAAACCGCCCATCTTCTAGGCACTAAAACAGAGGGTACAATATTCAATATTCACCCTGAAAGGATGATTCTTACAATAGTTCCGCAAATTATGTAATGACGTACCTGTATTGATACTGTGGTCCATGTCCGACCTATCATATGGTAGAGATGGAATTCTCCGCACCTTCACACCCTCTGAGAAACTGCTTAAACCAAAGGGCGGATTGCTTTGGATATCTCTTTAGACCATCTTTATAATCCACGTAATTAAGGCCAAATCTAACTGTGAAGCCATCTGCCCATTCGAAGTTGTCTAACAGTGACCATGCAAAGTACCCCCTCACATCTACACCATCCCTGCCAACAATTCAAATCTCAACAGCCAGTTTGTCATTTTAGAGAATAGACCACACCCTAGCCGTCCAATTGATTTCCAGCAGATGGACGGTTAAAAGGAAGACATACAGTGATCCAAACTCAACGAGCAGAAGTAGATGGTTAAAATAATCCAGTCGATCAGTGTTTAATTTTCATCGCGTTCCACATAAAATGGGGCCCATGGTTTAGTTGGACAAGCAAGGTTGAAAAATTTAGAATTGGTTGGATGACCAGAAGATTACTATAGATGATCCACGTTTTAAAATTCATTTTGAACTAATGAACTTGACCATCAATATATAAAGTTGAATGTGAACGAGTGGAGAGAAAATTTCAACGGGCACATTCTCAACTTCATAAATCAATGACCATCATCATCCCTTCAGCTTGACATAGAGCCCACAATTAGATGGGGTGGTTCTGATTATCTGACTATCTCTGCACGTGGACCACACATGTAAAACATCAAAACACGAGACGGGAGTGAATGCAACCACACCTCATGGCACTTTGAACAAATAAAAGATGACGACGATAGTAATCGACCCTCATGTTGTCTTGTAGCGCTTCCTCCAATGACAAGGAATTGTTGTTGAACTCATCTATTCCTACAGTGATATAAAGTATAAACGCTTTATAAACGAACATTATTGCTTCTCTTTAGAAGATATCTAAGATTGTCTGGACAATCTCAACAATGAGATACAGCCCATCCAAGGCAAGGCCTACTTGATAATCGGTTCAGATCTGATACAAAATGTGAAAGCGACAAACATTATAGGTAGTAGTCTATCATCTTACCATTCTCAGTAATGTAAATAATGGGATTGTTGTATCTTTCCTTAAGGTAGACCAACAGATCTCGGATTCTTGTGGGTACACATACAACCATGAAGAAGCACCCTGCAGTTCAGGTTCTAATAATAAGTGGACACACGAAAGTAAATGAATACTTCTTGTATAAGCCATGAACCACATCATACATGTAAGCATGTCTAGCTCGTGCAAATATGTTACCTGGGGGCCAATGGGGATCCCATTTCTCTCTCCTATTACAAAAGATTAAAATAATAAATAAATAAATAATCATACACTAATAAAAATAAATTAAAATTTAAAGAGCAGAAAAGCAGAATTCCATTAGGTTTTGATCATATTTACCTGTGAGTTTAGCATGTGAATCGGTTGTGTAGCTTTCTCGGATGCTATCAGAACGAGGAACATGAGCCACGTAATTGGAAGTGTAGTAATTTAGGCCCATGAAATCGAAGGATCCTCTCAACATATCAGATTGCTCTTTTGTGAATTTTGGTAGTCGATTCCCACATAAGTCCTCATGTTAGATGGATATTCACCATTGGTTAAAGGGTCCATAAACCTGAAGAAACCAATATCAAGTGGCAATCTTGTAATTAAAACAAGGTGAACTTGCACGTAAAAGTGTTCATATGACATAGACCTCGATGGTGTATTTTTGCAATGGCACACATGAATATTGAAATTGTGAGTTGTGTCCAAACCAGTGTTTTAAATACAGACCGGTCCAGTGATCAGAACTGTTGAAATGATGCGCCTTGCCATGAATGGCTAACAGCTCTAAAATTTATCCCGATGGGAGATCCCATCCATCCAATTTCTAGCATTATTTTGGCATATTGTTGTATTTTTCTCAACTATAATTTGGTAGGCACAAATCCTGGTTAGGATCCATGAAATCAACAATTTCAATCACCTATTTAAACATGGGCCCATTTGTAGGAACTGGTGAATCTGGACACTGTTCATGTTCGTATGCATATTAGACCAACCTTGTGATGGTCACATGAAAACATATACCAGAAGCTAGAGTTTCCATAACTCACCATCCAATCATGAAGTCATTAGCTCGTTGGGCAGCTCTATAGTCGGCCTCAGATGTGGACAAGGGCAAATACCAGTCGGCCATATTGATTATTCCTATAATGCCCTTTTGAGATTCCTGTAAAGAGAGTTCTCAAGACCGTTGAAATATGAGATTGACTCGTTGGAACAGCATCAGCCACTTCCCTAACAGGTGCAAAATTCTTGATAGGGCTGTCAATGGGGCCTTACCTGATACTTGTCTCTGTAGTGTTTTACAGTTGCTGCATGTGCAAGAAGTAGATTGTGTGACACAATGTACGGCTCCGTTGCAGAATTCCCAAGGCTGCAATTACCCATTTCCCAAGAAGAGCAGCGACCAGGAGCCTCCGTTCCTAATGCATACGCACCAGCACTGTACATCGACGGCTCGCTCAAGGTGATCCAGTGCTTCACCCTCTCTCCAAATTCTCTAAAACAGATGTCTGCGTAGTCTCGAAAATCAGCCCTGTAATAGCATATCTCAACTGCATTTAGAGGTGTGAAAAAAGAGCTGGACTGGGCTCACTGGGCTAGATTGAGTGTCCATGACCACATCGTTAATTAAATAGCTGTGCCCACCACCGATGCAGCTCATTGGCTATTAAATGAGTAGGCTTGGGTCTAGTTGGTTGATTTATTTTAAGACAATCAGATCCGGCCATAAGGTAGTGAGTAGAGGGTCAGGTTCGTGTCGCCCATTTAATAAATGGGCAGGGCTTGGTTTGTCTTTGACCTGACCCCAATACGACAAAAGAGGGATGGGCCACAGTCAGGTCCAGCCCTGATAAGGCTGGAAATGGACCGGCCCTTTGCCCAGAAAAATCAAAATTTCAAATACGTCCGCATGACCAATTCCCATTGTGACGCCTAAGGCCAGCCCGCTCACTTTGGATTGTGCCGGCATATCGCATAGGTATGGGATCCAATCCATCCATTGGAAGGGTACCACTATGTAGTTGCCGGGGCAGATGAATCAGGCAAGTTCACTTATCTAGTGGGCCACAATGCACGAAATAAATGTATGGTTGAAAAGAATCGTCCAGTCATCCTATGTTTTCTAACAAATCACCTATGTCTAACGTCATGGCTTACCTGCTGCGAAGGGCAGGTTTAATTTTGGTCTAGAACGTCTAAACGGATGGATCCACCAGATGGACGGCTTGTATATCAAATCCTGAGTAGACCAGCAGGATGGGCCAGCCTCGATACGTTCAAAATAAGGGACGGGACCAGACCAATCTGGGCGCGTTTTGCAGTTCTGGATAAGCCTAGCGACAAGGGCTCAGCCAGTCTTACTGCATGGCCTTTCATAAGGAGATGGGAAGATAATAGGAACCGTCCATTTTCTTGAGATTAATATCAGTGCTACAATCCATAAATCAAGGGTCATGGAGATTTGGGACCAGATTATTTATACTTACACGACTTTGGAACTCAAGAAGCCTCCGTACTCGCCATCAAGGGACTGTGGGAAATCCCAGTGAAAAAGTACTACGAAGGGCTGTAAACTGCGCACGTGCGAGAGTTGTTTGAGACAATTACCTTTGAAATATTGTAAGTTGGGAAATGATCACATGCCTTCCAATGTATGTAATCTACCATGCGTTTAAGCTGTGTGGGCCCACCCATGATGTGTGTGTGTGGAACCCAAACAGTGGATTTGGTGAGACTCCTTAGGTGGGTCCCACCCATGATATGGTCACAGTACGTACCAACGATCGTTCCTATCAAAAAGCTCAGGTGGGACAAACCATAGGGAACTATGTACAATTGCGTCTAAAACTTGTATATATTCACTTGTTGAGGCCCATCTAAAATTTCAAATAGCTCGAGCATGAACGCGTCCCTTTGATCTTGGAGGGCCGCACCTGATGAATGGGATGGATCACATATACATAAAACTGTGGTCCCCGCTTTCCATTGTTCCCTTTGGTATGGCCCACCTGAGTTCTGGATCAGTCTGGATTTTGGAATCTATACATAGCATTGGGAGATGCATCTAATGAACGGGTTAGATGGCACTCTGTTTTCCATCTTAGCCGTTTATTTGTTGTGTGCCTATTAAAAGAGTTTTGGTGCATGGACCATGCACGGTGGAGCCCAAAGTATCAATTGTTTGGATCATTGAGATTTGGGACCCAACTATAAAAAGACGCAGTGTCCTTTACGTCCAGCCTACACTAAGTGGGCCACTGAGAAAAAAAACGATGATCTACAAAATGGGTGGTCGATATCGTTAATGGAAAGGTGGGGCCAATCAATAACTTGAATGGTTCTAAAAAAACTGTCTGATCAGGTAGTCCTAACCATCCCTTCCATTAATGCTTGGAAAATGAATGGCTATAATAAGGTTAATTTTCACTGGTTAGGATCCTTGAATCAGTGCTTTGACCATGTGGGCCGTGAACCTAATGGACAGTCCAGATCAATTGCTTATATTGTTCAAATGTATCTATGTAAGGGGAAGTACTGTAACTTATTCTGCTAAAACAACATTGTATCTTTTCCCATGTATAATTAATTTGAAGTCAAACAGTTAGTTGAGAGAGAAAAGAGAGATTGAATAATGACCGTTGGATAAGAGCTCGTTGATGAGGTTGTTGTAATACTTGATGCCTTCCTCGTTCACTCCACCACTCAGTCTTCCATCTGGAATTACGTAAAAGAATCGATATACAATAGACGGTCTACAATCAACTTAACATCTAGAATTGCACCATGCATTGTTGAACCAGTTGAAAGCATAAATGGTGTGGATTTGTCCACATTTTTCCATGCGTATGATGAATGATCTGGACGGTACATTGTTTGGGCCCACATGACAATGTGGGGGAGAATCTGACTGCTCATCCCTTGTGGGGTCCATCATTAGTTGGCCTTGAAAGGGCAATCCTATCATTAACTTTCTTATCGCATGCAAGCCATGATTTTCTCTCAATTTGTACGTCATGGATTAATGGTTAGGATCATCCAATCAACATCACTTGTTCTCTTGATCCATCCACTGTTGAAGCTCGTGAATATACGGTCTGTATCTCTCCAATCTGTCTGTGTACGGTCTGTATACAGGGAACGATGTAGAGGTAATTTAGAGCTGATCCAATGTCTCTGTAGCAGGAGAGTTATCATTCCTCCACACCAGTTGCCTCAAACATGGTACATGTGGATGATATCCGGACCGCTCATCAGTTGGGCTCCACTATTAGTAAATTTTGACAGATCCTAACTGTCCAATAAATGACCATTTGTCAGCCAGAACGTGACCCATGTCTTTTAGTCTTTCTTTCGTATGCCATGGACTAAATAATCATCCCTTCCTTTTGGCTTTGGATCATTCATACGTGCCTATGTCCATATATGTGTACGCGTAAAGAAAGCGGGTGCAAATGGGTTGCGTGAAAAAAAAGAAAAAAAAAAAAGCAGGTCTGTTCTAAAAGTTTGACCCAAACTATTACAAGGGTCAAGATTTAGGCTGTCAATGGGCTAGCCACGGGTAAGTAAAATCAAAATTTTAAATATGCCTGGACCGCCAGGCTCAGCCCGAACAGTTCAAATTTCAGGCCAAAGCCAACCCCAAGCTCAACCTGTTGACAGCCCTAATAAAGTATGGGACCTCTCAAAATAAACCAGTCCAATCTAATGCGGCCCTAGTTTTTAAATGGCTCTGATTTGCACCATCCTGGACCGGCCTCAAACCCGACTCAGTTCCGGATCCAACCTAGACCTAGGGAAATTGATTAGGGTTATTAGCGACTGCCATTGGTTTAATACTTTATATGGCTTTTTCACTTGTCACATGTTTCTATCATGCATGCCAAAGATGGAAGAAATGAGATTTTATACTCACTTTTATTAAATATCTTCTTATGACTTTGACTATTATGTGGAGTTTATATATGTTTATTCTTCTTTTTATTTATAATGTATGTAGTGTGAAAATAATTCTCCACGACTATGTATACTAAGGCTTTTAAATGTTCATCAGCCTACCTAGGTTAGCATAAGACCATGTGTTGTGGAATCCCATTTTATTTAAACCTTAATACATTTAATATATTTGGAACATTATTTATGTGAAAACTCACTTTTAACTGTTCCATCTGATTTGTGCCTAACCCATGAGATGCCTAACCCATGAGATAAATAGTTCTAGCAAAGCTGTCCTATATATTCAAACCCAACCCCTAAAATAAATAGGTCTCCTAATGGATTGGGTCCGTGTCAAATTTCCAACTCCATTATTAAATGGGTTGGTCAAGAACCCTAGCACAGCAACTACCCATTTGAACTTGTCATGAGGATGCGGATGGTAGTGTTGCCAATTGACGCAAGAATGAACATGATGAGGTCAATCACCGTCTTCCTCAAGGATAACTACTCCAAATTCATGGAGCTTCTCTGGACTCCTCATGGAGATTTCTCGAATCCACGAGAAAAAAAATAGAAATAATTTTAAGATATATGAAAGAAACTTGTCGAATGATTGATCAATGAAATAAACGAGTCTACAATCCTTTAAGTAGGGATACTAAGACTAGGAAGAAGTTTAAGAATTAAACTATAACTACCAAAAATTCATAACTTACTATAAATAGTAAATTTTCTATTTATAGTAAGTGTCCTATGTGGTTTAACCATGTTATTCTCCTAATTTTTCTAAACACTTTTCATGTTGGCACAACTCCTACAGTCTAACGGATGAAGAGTTATAATTAAACTAAAATTTATTATTTATAGTAAAAACAGAATTAAACATGAAATTCGACCATCGATATGATGGAATCTCACAAATTCGGCATGGTCAACTTGGCATAGTCGGGTTGGTTGGCTAAAGTAGCTCGTCTTACCCTAAAATCATATATGGTACGTCAACTCATTTCGGTCATGCGTAATTTCGCGTGATTCTTATAGTGATGGTTTTGATATCTGCGCTGAGTTGTAACTCTGACTCGACTCCATCTTCTAATCCATCTTGGACATGAAAGTGTCCACAACCCGCACTACATCAATCCCATCCACTTTAAAAGAACTCCTCTTCAAGTTCTCGTGCTGCTTCGGTCATGATACTCGGTCTGGTGCGCCATAACGATACCCGGATCAAAAGTTATGATCAATTTACGGTTCACCTTCTTTTGGTCCAACCATGTTAGGAATGTATCTGTGACACGTTTATATAAACCTCTTCGCTTAGAAAAAAAAATCGTCCTCGAGTTACTCAAGGTTCATGATTTTGAGATAACTTTTGATGCCGATGTTTATTACCCATTTTCTTGTGCTTGACATTAGGCTCTTGAGTTGACACAATACAAGTATTCATGCATTCCTTGACTTGACTAGTATTGATCAGTTCCTTCACTTTTACCTTTAAGATCTCACATTCCTTCTTATAATGTGGGCAATTAGGCAAACTTATCCCTGTGACAAGATCAATGCGATTTTGTATATCTCGTATAAGAGACAATTATTAGGGAGTTTATCGAGCACAATCACATTGAACTCCTGCAACACTAGTTTCAAATCCCCTGAGATGTTCACAGGTTCCATATATTCTTTCTTTTCAACTAATGCATATATATATTTTATTTCCTCAGATTATTTAACAAAAGTTTGTTCAGTATATTGGATCATAATTATTCTAAATTTTGATTAGGTCTCTGAACTCAATGATGTAATGGATTAAGAAATTGAAATTCTAACTAACTTCAGGCTTAGGGTAAGTATTTTTTTTGTTTTGGAAATTCATATGATGAATGGAGGCATAATTGTATAAATTTCTGAGTGTTGAATTATTTTCATGTTTTCAATGTTTGTGGGTAACATCTTTCTGGAAACCCTCACGAGACTATAACTCGTCCACTAGGGAAAACTTAGGGGTTTAAAGGCTTGTTGCATATGCTAAATGCAATCAAGATTACCTGCGAAAGTGGTGTAGTTAGAATTTTTATTATTATTATTTTATTTTTTTATTTTTTCATTTTAATTTTGTTTTTAAAATTAGTTTTTATTTTTTTCACTTATTTTGCTCCGGACTAGCAAAATGCTGGTTGGGGGTGTGTTGAGACTCAAATATTGCATAATTTTTTCCATTTATATCTTGGTTTTATGAACATGAATCCGCTTAATATTCTATTTTACTCATGTATGTGTTGCAAGGTGAATTTAAGTGTTTGGATGAAAAATGGTGTTAAAAGCATGATTTTGATGCTCAAGAATTACCAAGGCAAGGGATTGATCTTAGGAGATCAAGATTGAAGAATTCACATGCCAAAGATCTAAGAAAACCGAGTGAAGAATAAAGAAAATCGAAGATTTGAAGTGAAAAATCCTGAAATCGTTCTGAAAAAGTGTATTTGAAGCTGTGAAGTTTATTTTGGAAAACGCAGCAGGAAGTCTGTTTTAAACGAACTATGCAGCGAGAAGTCTATTTTGAAAAAATACGTATATTTGATGCGGTTTCTAGGGATTTTTTAAATTGTACGAAAATTGGAGGTCCCTACTTATAAATAGGGCTTCCTAGGGCATTCTAAAACATTTTCAAGGCATTCAAGAGTAAAGTTTAGGGTTTTTAAAGAGTTTTTAGTTTATTACAGCTTTATAAGTTGTTTTTTTTTTTTTAAAGATCTTTTCTATTTGCATTTTCTTTCTTTATTTCTTGTTGCTTTTATTTCTGCAATTTAATTATGTTTTTCTAAATTCCTTCTAGCCCAAGTTAGTAGAAGGAAGCACATGAGTTTAATGTTTATTTATATTATGATGATTGATTGATTGTTTTAATGATGAGAATAATGGTGTATGCATGTTATCTATTATTTAGGTTTTATTTTTTATCCTCTTGTAAGATCCATATGTTTCCATCATATGAGATCCACATTGATGGATAGGCTTACCCTAGATCAATCAAATTTCCTAGATAGGAGAGGTTCTCAACATGTTATATTTCTTTGATATTCATTATCCTATAGATATTGAATACTTAAAATCACTGACGCTTGAGAATATATGTCAATGGTGCAAATCCATAATTTTCTAATATTTTATATCATTCATTAAAATACTTAAACTGTTTTATTTTCCGACTAGGCTGACCATAGTACTCAGATTCTAGTTGTGTTATCCAAGTCATCATGATTTTGGAACATTAACGTATGCGTGGAACTTTGAAGCTTGGGTGTTATTTTATTCAATTGAATTACATCCATTCAAAAATCCCAAATCAAATCATCAGATTAATTTTTATTACTTAGTTTATTTTGCGTTTGATTTTTTTTCTTCTCACAATTCATCTCCCTGTGGGATCGACCCTGTATTCACGGGATACTACTTACGAACCTCTGCACTTGGAGGCAAGCAAACAGATTCTCACTGCTCCTGACATCGATGATCACAATGTAGACTTTTTGGCTTATAGTGCACCTCGTTCGAAAGATGTTGTGTCGCTATAATTCTATTTCTACCTTTTGACATGTATAACAACCTCCTCACGACCAAAGTGGTGGCCTGCGATATATTATCATCTGATGGTGCTTTGCAGAAATCGGGGTGTGTCTTGTAGCAACCACAGGTGGTTGAGCATTACTTTGAGCTTGGGGCAAAAATTAGCGCATCCGCAATATGGTTGAGGGTTGCCTGTAGCCCTTGCATGATTAATTGACTCTCCTGGTTGAAAGCTTCTATTCTTTCCGAAAGATAATGAATCTATGGATCACTGTCCACAAGATTTTGGTCCATACCTTCGTTGTTTACCATCGGTTCGAGGAGAATTCTCGCTTTGATACCAATTGACGCAATGATGAACGTGATGAGGTCGATCACTGTCTTCTTCAAGGATAACTACTCTGAATCCATCGAGCTTCTTTGGAATCCTCACAGAGACTTCTAGAATTCACGAGGAAAGAAATAGAAATAATTTTAAGATATATGAAAGAAACTTATTAAATGATTGATAGATGAAATGAACGAGTCTACAACCCTTTAAATAGGAATACTAAGACTAGAAGAAGTTTAAGAATTAACGTATAACTAAAATTCCCTAAAATTCGTAACTTACTATAAATAGTAAATTTCTGTTTATAGTATGCATCCTATGTGGCTTAACCACATTATTCTCCTAATTTTTCTAAACACTTTTCATGTTGGGCGCAACTCTTAAAGCCCAACGAATGAAGAGTAATAATCAAACTAAAACTTAGTATTTATAGTAAAAACAGAATTAAACATGGAATTCGACCTTCGATATGATGGAATTTCACAAATTTGGCATGGGCAACCTGACATAGTGGGCTGGTTAGCTAAAGTAGCTCGTCTTACCCCAAAATCATATATGGTATGTTGAGTAACTCATTCCGATTTGTGAGATATACGTGTTTTAAGGTTCTGACTGTCTTGATGACTTCTGCCTCTGATTAGACCTTCTTTGATCCATCTTGGACATGAAAGTGTCCACAACCCCATTGCATCACCAACACCACTCCACCGGTGGTATGTTGATGTGGTGGATGTTGTGGGGCCCAATATCTGCTTGATGGAATTGAGTGGTGTGTCATGATCAACAAACTTTGTTATAGACTTTGACATAGACAATAGTGGTTTAATAGCCGCGGGCAATGAGCTTTAGGGTCTACTATAATTTCTTCATACTACGGAAA
>JAJHSJ010000001.1:3214776-3345169 GCA_021015155.1 Magnolia officinalis | reverse complement strand
TGTATGAAAAGGACTAAGAACAACTCGGTAATCATGTTCATATCGCACTGCATATGCCTGAAAGATATGGAGCAATGAGGGATGAAAGCATGTCGCGGACGTAAGATGGTGTCGCATGAGGGAGTATGTTGGCGAGGGCATGCATCATGACAGCATTTCATACTTGCATTAACAAAAGTACCTAGGATTGTTGATTGTACTGTTTGTCATTACTACTTGACTGTTTTGATAACATGTTAACCTATGCTTTACTGTTCCACTGAGTTGATCACTCACTCCCACGTTACGGGACGGTGTTCCGAACACCCACCAGACTTTGTCTGATTACAGATGGTGACGTTACTCCTAAGGCGGAGCCGAACTTTGTGACGACGAGAATGCTTTCTCGTATATGCTGTTTTCTGGTGGCTTCATGTGAGTCGTGCCTTGATCGACGGGGTAACAGGGATGTTGACCAGATGACACTACACCTTTGATATATTTTGAAATTGTACTTGTAATTCATTAACCTGACAACATTATCACACTCTGGAGACTTACCATAGTTTATATCTTCTATACATCTATCACAGTCTTCCGCTTGCAATTTAACTGTCTCTGGAGTATGATATGCTGTTTTGGTATAATCTCATTCATGTTTCAATGCTCTCATCATAATCATCATTATCTATGTTGCATAAGTGATGCGTTGGAACTCGGGAGCTAAGTTTTGCTCGACCCCCGATTTTCAGGGCGTTACAGTCGAACATAAAATTCACCGAGGCTAACTTGAAATTCACCGAGCTTAACTTGAAATTGACCAAGCCTAATGTGAAATTGAACGACCCTAATGTGAAATTCACTAAGCCTAACGTGAAATTGACCGAGCCTAACATGCAATTCACCAAGCCTAACTTTAAATTAACCGAGCTTAGCTTGAAATTCACCGAGCCAAACATGAAATTGATCGAGCCTAATGTGAAATTGACCGAGCCAACATCCAATTCACTGAGCCTAATTTGAAATTAACTGAGCCTAACTTGAAATTCACCAAGCCGAACATGAAATCGACCGAGCCTAACGTGAACTTAAACGAGCCTAACTTGAAATTGACCGAGCCTGACTTGAAATTGACTGAGCCTAACTTGAAATTGACCAAGCCTAACATGCAATTCCCCGAGCTTAACTTGAAATTCACCGAGCCTAACTTGAAATTGACCGATCCTAACGTGAAATTGAATGAGCCTAACATGAAATTCATGTGAAGCTCGGTCAATTTCATTTGAAGCTCGGTCAATTTCAAGTTTAGCTTGGTCAATTTCAAGTTAGGCTCGGTGAATTTTCTGTGAAGCTCGATCAATTTCACTCACTTCGCAGTGAATTTCACTCATTTCGTGATGAATTTCACTCACTTCGCGGTCAAGTTTACTCAATTCGCGGTGAATTTTACTCACTTCGCGTTCGAGTTCACTCATTTCGCGTTCAAGTTCACTCACTTTGCAATTAATTTCACTCACTTCGTGGTCAATTTCACTCACTTCGAGGTCAAGTTCACTCACTTTGCAGTGAATTTCAATAATTTCGCAGTCAATCTCAGTCACTTTACAGTGAATTTCACTCACTTCGCGGTGAACTTCACTCACTTCGCGGTGAATTTCAATCACTTCATGGTTAATTTCAGTCAATTAGCGGTGAATTTCACTCACTTCGTGGTGAATTTCACTCACTTCTCAATCAATTTTACTCACTTCTCGGCCAATTTCACTCACTTCGCAGTTAATTTCATTCACTTCGCGGTGGATTTTAATCACTTTGTGGTGAATTTTAGTCACTTCGCGGTGAATTTCATTCCTCGGTCAAATTCACTCACTTTGCGACGAATTTCACTCACTTCTCGGTCAAGTTCACTCACTTCGTGGTCAATTTCACTTACTTCGCGGTCAATTTTACTTACTTCGCAGTTAATTTCAATCACTTCGCGGTCAAATCAACGAGCCTAACATGAAATTTAACAAGCCTAACATGAAATTCAACGAGCCTAATATGAAATTCAACGTGCTTAACTTGAAATTCAACGAGCCAAACATGAAATTCAACTAGCCTAACGTGAAATTCAACCAGCCTAATATGAAATTCACCGAGCCGAACATGAGATTCACAATATGAACATCTTCTATAGTGATTAACTACATGGGTTTAAAGTTTTCAAGTTTGAGTTGAGAAGAATGCCGAGGTAGCTTAATCGAACTAAAACTTAACATTTATATTAAAAATGAAAATAAAATGGGCTTTCGGCCATCGATCTGATGGAATCTCACAAATATACTAGGTTGGTTGGTTCAATCAGCTTCTCCTACCTCAAAATCATATATGATATGTTGAAAAACTCATTTCGGTTCACAACATACGACTATTTTAAGGTTGGACAGCGGCTCGACTTGCGCCTCCTTCCCTCGACTTCTTCTCTCTGTATAAAAACAGTCGTATGTTGTAAACTAGAATGAGTTTTTCGACATATCATATATGATTTTGGGGTAGGAGAAGCTGATTTAGCCAACCAACCTAGCATATTTATGAGATTCCATTAGATCAATGGCTGAAAGCCCATTTTATTTTCATTTTTACAATAAATATTAAGTTTTAATTCAATTAGGCTGCCCCGACATTCTTCTCAACTCAAACTTGAAACTTTAAACCCATATACTTAATCACTTTAGAAGATGTTAATATTGTGAATTTCATGTTTGGCTCGGTAAATTTCATTCAAGCTCGTTGAATTTCATGTTAGGCTCGTTGAATTTCACGTTAGGCTCGTTGAATTTCACATTAGGCTCGTTGAATTTTATGTTAGGCTCTTTGAATTTCATATTAAGCTCATTGAAATTGATCGCGAAGTGAGTGAAATTGACCGAGAAGTAAGTGCAATTCACCACGAATGGCATCTACATGGTGGACCATCTGAATATGACTTGGATGTCACACATGTGCCACTGGCATGTGTATGGTTCTCTTTCACACATGTTTGACGCATGGACTAATTGGTCGACAAGCCCCCCACCCCCCCACTTAGAAGATGTTAATATTGTGAATTTCATGTTTGGCTTGGTAAATTTCATTCAGGCTCGTTGAATTTCATTTTAGGCTCATTGAATTTCATGTTAGGCTCGTTGAATTTCACGTTAGGCTTACTCAATTTCACGTTAGGCTCGTTGAATTTCACATTAGGCTCGTTGAATTTTATGTTAGGCTCTTTGAATTTCACATTAAGCTCGTTGAAATTGATCGCGAAGTGAGTGAAATTGATCGAGAAGTAAGTGAAATTCACCGCGAATGGCATCTACATGGTGGCCCATCTGAATATGACTTGGATGTCACACATGTGCCACTGACATGTGTATGGTTCTCTTTCACACATGTTTGACGCTTGAACTAATTGGTCGGACCCCCCCCCCCCCCCTCCCCCCCCATTTTTTTAAGGCCATTTACATGGTGGCCCATCTGAATATGGCTTGGATGTCGCATATGTGCCACTGGCATATGAATGTTTCCCTTTCACACCCCCCCCCCCCCCCCCCCCCGCCCTTTCAGGGCATTTACATGGTAGCCCATCTGAATATGGCTTGGATGTCACACACGTATCACTGGCATATGAATTGGTTGGTTTGTACATGTGTTTGACATGAAATTCACCAAGCCCAACATTAAATTGACCAAGCCTAATATGAAATTCAACGAGCCCAACTTGAAATTGACCGAGCGTAACATGAATTTCACCGAGCCCAACTTGAAATTGATCGAGCCTAACTTGAATTTCATCGAGCCCAACTTAAAATTGACCGTGCCTAACATGAATTTCATCTAGCCCAACATGAAATTGATTGAGGCGAACATGAAATTGAACGAGCTTAACATGAAAGCAAATAAGGAGAACATGAAATTTACCGACCCTAACATGATTATTACTGAGCCTAATGTGAAATTGACCGAGCCTAACATGAAATACACTAAGCCAATTGATGGTCGCTTCACCGCGAAGTGAGTGAACTTGATCGCGAAGTGAATAAAATTCACTGCGAAGTGAATGAAGACCTGCTTGTGAATTGTTAATTAATTTATTTGTGAATAGTGATTTCACTGTAAATGGTGATTTGTTTGTATATTAGTATTGGTCAATTTCACTAACTTCGCGGTGAAGTGAAGTGACTTTGTAGTCAAGTTTACTTACTTTGCGGTGAATTTCATTCACTTCGCTATCAAGTGCATGTGAATCCATCACCATAGACACCTCTCTCTCTCTCTCTAACATACCCTTAAATCTCTATCTTCTCCCTTTCATGTGGACAAAGTACAAGGAAATGTGTTAAAATGAGCACACAGACACCGTGCGCCCTCTCCTGGTAATTGACTCTGCAGCTAACATCCTGGCCTTCCAATCCATCAACTAATACTTCTGTTAGAGAAGCACCTCCTCACCATGAATGTGGTCAAAATATACGGTGATCAGTACTGTTCATCTAGTGGGTCACCATGTAGGGGTTTCTTTGGTGACAAATTCCAAGTGTTGTCAATTTCCAAAAAGCTGAGGGGCAGCAGCCATACCCAACTTTAGATGAGACCCACCCAACATTTTGGAATGCAAAAGTATAAGGGAGCCGTGGCACTACCGCTACCTGCTGGACAGTCTGGGCATCACTACCGCTACCGCCGTGAAATGAATGGAAGCGGATTGGTTGGTGTACCACACACCATCTATACAGCTGGTGTATGGACATCAGCAAGTTCTGTGGGTCTTATTATGAGGTATGTGTTATATCCAAACCATCCATCCATTTGGCGAGCTTGTATTAAGGCTTGAGACGAAAAATAAGATAGATTTAACTATCAAGTGGACCACACTGTAAAAAGCAGTGGGGGATTGAACGTCTACCATTAAAACCCTTTTAAGGGTCACAGAAGTTTTGGATCAATATGAAATTTGTTTTTCCTCTTCATCCAGGTCTCTGTGACCTTATGAATAAATTGGATGGAAAATAAACATTATGGTGGGCCCTATGAAATTTTTAACGGTGAAAATCAATATTTGTTGCTATTTTTGGTGTGGTCCAGTTGATCTTTGGATATGATTCTTTTTTCTTTTTTTTTTTTGATAATGCTCTAAAATGATCTCAAAATATGGATGAACATTGTGGATATAATAAATACATAACTGTGGGGCCCATGTAACTTTGATCTCTTTTGAACCATTTGTACAACTCGGAGCTCGCGGAGCGTCAGCGCTCGTCTTCGTACACTAGCCAATCCGCTTCTGAAAGGAATAGGGGCATTTTGATCCAGTAAAAATGCGCCTATAATCAAGAACATAGCCTGGGAAAGTAAGTTTGGAATTGCAGACAAAGGCAGGTGGCTTAAAGTGAGTCATACATTCGGAAAAAGCTCATTTCCTTATAACTTTGAATATGAGAAATACTATGGTACTCTGGTTGAGTGTAATGGATCATACACTAAGTTGTTAGAAATTACTCAAAAATCGCTTTCATGGCATTCAAATATTTCATAATAAGTCATACAAATTTTGGGCACTAGATTAGATGTATCATGAGTCAAGAGTCAATCTAATTTGGTTATTAAAATATTAGATTGTTGAACAAATTTTAAAACGAAATATATCCTATTTGTTGAGGCAAAAATCTGTATCACCCTCCATTGGGCCCTGCATGCTTGGAACGAACCCTCCTCCTGCACAGAATAGTAAACAAAGGAGACCCTGCTCAAGCAAGGGACCCTCCGATGCCAAAGTCAAGCTAGGAAAACTGTGTCTGAGTCATGTAGAGTAGAGTGGGGGTGCAAGATGTTGTGTATCTCCTCTTACAGAAATGATTTATATTTATACCTGAGGATCGCAGTGAACTTGTCCGATAATCTCGGCACGGTCATAGACTTCACACAAGGATTACGCGATAGTGGTAGTTGGCTGTTACCCAGAGATCATGCACCGGACATAAATATGGTCGTGCGTTACTGGGGTTGTACATTAATGTTGCTGAACAGGCTCTCACTCGACCCGACCTCCTGGCTTGGATCCCGCCCAGCGACCTGAGCCGAGCCCATGGGTAAAAGGACTAATGACATGTTTCAGAGGATCGGGTCGGACGAAGATAATGGACAGATCGGTTCAGGCATAGATGATGGAAGGATCGGCTCAGATGTATCATCTGCTTCGATGTCGGTGTTAGCTCTCTGGATCGGAGTCGCGACTCTACAAGAACTCTTGGGTCAAAAGCTTCTCTTGCCCTGAATCTAATCAGTCCGAGGCCTAACTCATTAATGCTGTAATTAGCCTCAATACAACTCGGTTCAGATTTACCCATAACACTATTAATATTTCTTATTATCTTACTTGGAAGACCAAGTGTCCATGAATTAGTGGCTACGATTGTTCAAACAACCCTATTTTTATATTGTAACTTAATGGCATTGGGTTCCATAATTTGGTTAGTTTAACTTGGGTTAATATATGCCACCTGAATAATTTATGAGTGCATGTGTATCAAGCATTACACACAGGAGTATCAGGTACTCCCGTTTGAATATTATTTGAGAGTTCGAACACTTCTCCAGGGCCTTTGGAAGGACTAGAAATTATTATTACAATATTACCTCAGAGTTTCGTACTTCTATACAGGCTTTGAAAGGACCTTACGACCCGATCTCTGTATCTTTCTTACAAATTTTACCAAAAAAAAAAAAAAAGAACTAGTTAATATAGAAATCATATTTTGATATTTATTATTATTATTATTTTCAAAAGTATCCAACAAGGTACTTCATCAATCTATCTGAAGCACCTTTATGACGGTTCGGTGATCAGTGACGTGAGTAAAGGGTTAGTTGCTCAAGTAGGCTTCACCGTAATGTTTATTTAAAATCCACTTGGACTGCTAGGTGAGTCACCTTATATTAGGCTTATGGCTCAAAAATCAGGCTCACCCATAAATCGAGTTAAACATATTAGAAGACCATTTCATTTTCAATTTTATGAAGTCATCTTTACAATGATCGTTGGGACATCTATCTAGCATAAATTTCTTAAAATTGCATGGATCGAGGGTGAGCTGTAACCTCAAACCCAACAAGGTGGGTGCGACCCTAATTGTAGGGTCTTCTTAGATGTATGCATTGTATATCCATGTGGTACATATGGTTTGCCAAGTTCTTTTAGGTCATGGTCCAAAAAAACAAAATGGTGGGATTGAAATATTCCCACCATTGAAAGCTTTCTTGGGGCTACCAAAGTTTTGGATCAACTGTTATATGTGTTTTCCCTTGGTCTAGGTCCATGTGACCTTATCAATAGGTTGGATGGCAAATAAACATTACGGTGGACCCTAGGAAACTTTCAAAGGTGGGCGTTCAATGACCACTGCTTCCTATATATGGTGTGGTCTTGAGATTTATATTACTTTAGTTTTATGACCATAGCTTAACATAAGTTGGCAAAACGGATGGAAGGCATTGTTATACAAGGCAAGTATAAATGTGGGCCCCACACTCAATTAGCATCCACTTGGCTGGATCTAAGATCTCATCTAATTGCCTCTCATGCATTTGAGAATCTAAATTTTGGTAAGTTATGATTGAAAATATCAACATGAGGACTGCAATGAAAACAAATGGCAAGACCCTCATATCCAAATCCATCCCCTAAACTTCTTCCCTGTGCATGCTCACACATGTGGTTCATCCAGTGGAAGGCGATAGTTGATATCGGTACTTATCAGAGGACATGATGTAGGCTTTTCACCTCTCTGATATTGGGATAGATTAAGGAGAGTCCTCCTAGGTAGGATGAGCGTTGCCTACACTTAGATCTCCATATATATATCATGATCGGTCCACTTCAAGTACAATCTAAACCACTTATAGTTTGGATTCTTCTTGAGAATTCTGATGTATTTGTGTGATCCTAACTGGATGTAATAGTTTAAACAATGAAGAAAAGGTTTGTTTCCGCTACCTACCAAATTAGTGGCATTAATTAGTGAAATATTTTTGAAAATACCTAGTTTCAACACTGACATCTTGGTGTCGATTCCCTAGTGGGGGTTGGCTAACAGTGAAGTGTGAACTGACAGCGGGTGTGTACTAACAAGCTAACCCACAAATTTAAAAAATAATAAAATAATAAAATTTTTAGTTTTAAACTTGTATTTATAAAATTCAATAACTCTTTATATGAGATGATTAGGTATAGCATAAGGTTGTATTTGTGGCCATAGCAAATGGTAATTGAAATAAAGATAAAGTATTGTTTGGAGGACATGAATGGTATAGAGTGTTTGATGCTAGTAATATAAATTTAAGAGATCCATTTCATCTAAAAGCTTATGAGCATCTTAAATTTATATAAATGGTATTGAATAACTTTATATTTATTAGAACTACATATATGCCAGACTATCACCCAAAAGAGAGGTCACAATGATATGCTAAGTGTTGGTCTTCTCACTTAAATGAGAAATCATAAGTCCCGTTGCATAATTTCTAAAATGATGTAATGTATGAACGATTAAGGTTCTTCCACATCCAACCATGATCCCTGTTGATGACAAAATCTGGATCACCCTCCACTCCCTATGATACTCCTCAGGTAGACCCTGATCCTACATAAAAGGTGAACAAAGGAGACCCTGGCTAAGCCGAGGGACCCTCCGATGCCTAAGTCAGGTTAAGGGAATCAGGGTCTAAGTTAAAAGGTAGTGGACGAGTGCAAGATATTGCGTACCTGTAGCAATGGGGTCTCACTGTATTTATACCTGATTGTTGGACGGTCTGGGTCCGTTAATCTCGGCACAATTCACTCAATCAGGAAGATTTTCGAATCGTGGAGATATCATGCGTAATACGGAGGGTCGTGCAGCGTATCAATGGGCGAAGCTGGCGGGCACGACCACTTAAGGCACTTTCCAAGTTTAGCATATGAAGTGTTCCACCCTGGTCTTGGCTCGGGACACCTCATCTTCAGATGAAGACGAGGATGAGGACAAGGACAAGCCTCTGGCTTGGATGTCTTCCTTCATGTGAAGATGAGGACAAGGACGAACCTATCCTTATTCACACGAGGATAAGCCCTCGGCTCGGAGGTCGTTCCTTCGGCTCGGAAATCATTCCCTCAGCTCGGATATCCGGACCTTGGGCTTGGGTGTTCGGATGTCACTCTCTTCATCAGTAGATTTTCGGGTATTCTTGTGTTTGATCGGACTGAGAAGATGTTGATCCTCGGAATTATAACGGGCTCGGATCTTCCCATAACAATCTCCATTCAAGCATGTAAGTCAGATTAAGTTCTTAAAATATTCTGATTGATGCGTGGTGTAAACCTTGTTGTGCCGATGAAATTAGCACTCTTATTTTAGAATCCAAATCCTCTACTGGTTACAAATAGGTTTTGTGTTTTCTTGCATTGTGATTAGTTCATGTTATCGCTGTCATCACCGCTGTTGCATTTGGTCCAATCACATTGCAATAAACACAACAACAAAAAAAAATAATAAATAAATAAATAAATAAATTGTTTGGAGCAGGCAGAGGACCCCGACTCCTTATTTTACTACCTATAATTATATTGATGACGTTTACGGGACGGTTAAAAAGGAAAAATATTGAATGATCCTATTTCATTAATCTCAAGCCTACCTCTGGTCTTTGAGCTGTAACCCAGCCACGGTGACTGCATATCAAGCGTGTATGTGCTTTTCGATGTCTCAATCCAAGCAGTTGATTGCCATTACTAGTAAGCGCTTCTAGACATCGGATCAACAATTCACAAGATGACCCACCCAATCGTACAGCTACGGGCCTTGTGATGAGTGGATCGCTACGTACCGTGAATCAGTGCCATTTTCAAAGGCGGAAACGGCATGACCATTATGTGCTGACGGTAGCACGTTACTAGTTTCTCTTTTTAAAGAAAGTGAGGGAGAGGGAGGAGAGACATTTTGGGAATGGAGGATGGAGGAGGGGCTGTCTTCTTCCTACTCATCTTTCTGCTGGCCTCCTTGTTACGTGCTAGAGGTGCCCCACCACGTGACGACCAAACTCCGATAAATCGGAACTCCTTCCCGCCTGGATTCATTTTCGGGACCTCGTCTGCCGCTTATCAGGTTCTCTCTCTCTCTCTCTCTCTCTCTCTCTCTCTCTCTCTCTCTCTCTCTCTCATCCTTAATGGAAGCTACTACAGAGGCTTCTAAAAGCTTCTAGAGATAACCATGTTTAGGAGTGTGAGCATGGTATGGTTTTACAGTACGAAGGAGCAGCTGAGGAAGACGGCAAAGGCATCAGCATATGGGATAATTACACGCGCACACACCCAGGTTTCCTCTCTCTCTCTCTCTCTCTCTCTCTCTCTCTCTCTCTCTCTCTCTCTCTCTCTCTCTCTCTCTCTCTCTCTCTCTCTCTCTTACACGGATTACTGGGTACCCCGTCACCAGCGATATTCCTGATGATCCGACTCTGTGGGGGCACACTGTGATGTATGTATTTTATCTGAGCCGTCCACCCATTTTTCCAGCTCATTTTAGGACATGAATGCAAATTATAAGGCAGATCCAAAGCTCAAGTGGATCACACCACAGGAAACACGGTGGATAATGGCGATCACCTTTAAACACTTCCTAAGGCCCACCATGATTTTTATTTTCAATCCAACCTGTTTATCAGGGCACACAGAATTAGGATGAATTGATAACACAAATACGAACTTATCCAAAACTTCTGTGCCTCTGGGAAGTTTTCAAATGAGGCGTTAAATCCCTTCTATTTCTGTGGTCTACTTGAAGGGGGCAAAATAGGTGGATTATATGGTAAAGCGAAGACATCACCTTCGGTTCCCAAAGAGTTCAATGTCCCAACAATACCATTTCTTGGGGGTACTGCCCTGCTTGCATTAATGTCGGAATTTGATCGGATGATGCGGATTGCATACTGACTGTGTCAGTAGTGAGGTGGCTACTGACAGTGCTCCGTAGCCTCACATGAGACAAAAAATGAAGAGATCTAAATCTCACGTTACAAGAAAACAGTACACCTTATCAACTTAATATAAAACTTTTGTAGTTCCTAATAAGTTTTTAATAATGAGTGTTCAATCTCCCTCTTTCCTGTAGTGTAGCGTAGTGTAGTGTGGTTCATATGAGAATTGCATTTGCCTTATATTTTAGCTCATGACGTAAAATGGTTTGGAAAAATATATGGACGGCATAGTTAGGACACATACATCATAGTGGATCGACGGAATACTGTCAATAGCCACCTCATCATTAGGCAATCTACATCCCTCAAAGTATTCATTTACCTTCAAACACGCTCTGCATGCATGGTTCATTTTTTACTGTGGCATACTGGCCAATCACCACATTTTTCTCTCTCAAAGGATGGAGCTACGTGAGCCCATATATATATAATATATATATATATATATATATATATATATATATATACAAAAAATGCGGTCGATGAAAACCTAGATAGAAACACTACAGTGAACAATAATGGTGATTAAATGACCACCGTTTAAATGTTCTCAAAGGCTACAAAAATTTTAAAACAAGTTGATATTTATATTCTCCATTCATCCAGTAGGTTGGATGGCAAATAAACATTACATTGGGTCTATGGTGCAATTCACTAAGATTTAGACGTGCCTCATTTTTTAGCTCATGTCCTGGAATAATGATACAAATTAGATGGACAATGGATAAAACACATACATTGTTTTGGGACCACATAACATCGTCCAGCAACTACGTGGCTACTCACAATGTCAGTAGGCAATTATGTTGGGGGATCACGAAAGCACACAGAGATGAATTTTTTATAGCAATGCAATAGTACTAAGTAATAACGAAAAGAACACAATGATTTAATATGAAAAAACCCTTATAAAAAAAAACCACGACACGAAGCAATAGATGACCACTATGAAAGCAGGAATTATAAAGTAAAGAGTCTACCTATTTCGAATAGCCTCGAATCTTACCCTTGTTACACCCTTTGAAACCCTTGGACGATTTAGAAACCCTAGAATTACTTTCCAATCCTGTTTACACCCATATATAGCCTTGTGAAGAATCCCAAATAAAATCGGAAACAAATTTTATAGATTCGGCGAATCTGCAAAAATTTGCGCAAAGCAGTTTGATGTAATTGAATACCCTTCGATGTCATTGACACTTAACCTTTGATGACATTGAAACTACTTCGATGGGATCGAAAAACTGCCAACTCAATCTAGAGACAACATAGATTTTTCATAAATCTTCATTTGCTCAACCCAGCTTCGATGACATCGAACATTCATTTGATGTCATCGAACAATAACACCAATATGTCCAGCAATTAATTGAGAAAATCAGAAAATACTCAATGGTCTCGAGTGCTTCTAAGTCTACTCAATGTCATCGAACCTGTCATCTTATCGACGTATTATTGATTTTACATGTTTAAGACATATATCAACAACAATCTGCATCCCTCCGCGGCTGCATGTTCAGATGATCAGAGCCATTCATCTATTGGGAGCTCTGCTTGATCACCAATTGCCCAGAACTTACGCTGATTGATGATCTCAAATGGATAGTTGCAAAGGAAACTGTAAACGGCCCACATTTGGTTAGAAATATCCGCCTTAAGAGCCAGACTTCTGTCGCAGTTTACCACCATTTTAAAAACGGTGCTGGCACTGAAACAAACACAAGGCACAGTTGTGCAGAAACCCTGACCGTCCTATTCATTGACCCAATTTTGGATGGACCATTATCCAAAAAATTGTCTGAGATGACCATCGGAACCGTCTGAATTTCCCCGTGGATTTTGAATAGCTCTCCATTTTAGTTCTAACCACCCATTTGATAGCAATCAATTGGATGGTTAGAATTGCTTGACCAGTGTAATTTTAAACATGTGCTTCATCCACAATCTGCCCCGCAATATGGATGGCACGGATAGCTGTCTGTGATTGTCGCTTATCAGAGGCGAGTCATTATGATTATTATTATTAATTTTTTTTTAAATGGCAGGTAGGCCATGATCCAAACCGTCCATCTAGTGATCCTTCCACGTCCGAGGGCTGACAATTGTTCAGAGTGTACTTCACTTACCATATGAGCGTGATCTAAAAATGGACAGAAAAAACGGAAATGGTTAGCAGTCTGGATTCAACAGGAAAAAAAATAATGGATGGGATGATCCGTTCGGTGCAATTTTCAACCGAGGGCCGCCCACATATGGGATCCGCTAGATGGATAGCCCAGATACATCCATTGCCACGTGTCAAATGAAGTGGATCTCATATTTGCATTAAACCTTGGTAGAACATTGACAAAAGATGCTTTTCTGATTTGTCCGAGCAGACAAAATAAAGGACCAAAGCAATGGAGATATAGCCGTGGATTTTTATCATCGTTACGAGGTTAGTTTTCGCTCCTGTATTATTACTGTTACGGGATAAGATGCACGCACAGGGTCAGCTGTCACTGATGCATATATACATGTTCCTAGTGTTTGCTGAGGCCCCTAGCTTCATCCTCAGCTTTTAAATGGCCCATGGGGGTAGCCCATCGCCTATGTGAACGGTCCATTCATTCATTCATTCATACAATTAAAAATAAGCCACGGTGTAAAAATCATGCCAATCTGATGATATGAAGTATTTGGCATTTTATTATTTTTAATTGCCTTCGCTTCTTTTTTTCTTCCCCCCCCCGAGATTAGCCTCTCTAATAAGGAATTTGATTCAACCTCTCTTTTATAAATTTCATTGAATATTAAAACAAAATATACAAAAAATGTTTAATTATCTCTTCTAAATTATCTAAAATCTTTCATAAAGTGTCCTATCAATATTAAGAAAATTAGACAATCATAATTGGGAAGAGAGACAAAATAACTCGAATCATCATATTAAAATATATATTAGATATAGATCCTACTTTGTATTTTTTATGATTCCAAAGTAACATTTTGGTTGGACGATTCTAACTATGTTATCTATGACACTCATAAGCGACAAACAACAGACAATTGTTACAAGTGAATGAACACGTGTCATTCAAAAGGTTGGGGAATAACACGTCCCCCCATGTGTATTTCCTGAACATCTAAATGACATGTGGGTTTACCTACCACCAATCTAAATCATTCAATCGCTGGAGTCGCACCAATCAAACCAATTTATTACAACCATCCTTGTTACAAAGCGTTAACTTCGTAATCGTAAGAAATACAAAATGAGATTATTAAGTAAATGTTTCAAGATGTAGTTTGATATATATTGTTTCTCCAATCAATAGTAAATATCCATGTTCATACTATGGATGGGACGTAAGATCAGCATATGAACTTTTTTATTTCCACAAGAAGGATTATATGATACATGGCTGCATCTTTGCACATTACATAAGACTTTTAAGAATTTTGGGACATGGAGCAGTCCGGAAAGAAATCAGTTTTCATGGAAAACCTACTTCTCTGCAGCTTGATAGATAAAAGTAATGAAATAGTTTTTCCTCAAAAGTTATGGACATTAATTTCTCCTAGAAAAGATATTACATATCAATTACCAAGGTTAAGAAGACACGCCAGGTGACCATCCAACTTGAGTGCTGACGATGTAAAACCATAATTTCCAAATAAGAAATGAAGTAAAACTGAAATCCCTGGTTTTCTATGTCATCTGGATTTAATCTTACTTTTTGATAACCATGCCCTCATTTTCCTAAATTCAAAATTAGTAGGTGGGATATCTCAATCCAAGATAACTTTTAATACTTGTATGTAACATATAAGAAGAATAGATAGAAAAAGTTACAATTTTCTATGGAAATAATCATTATAATTTAACCATGGGATGGACCCATTTGTCGGAACCAAAAACACTTATATCCAAAGATGTAAGGTCGTGTATCATTTAACTCTTCTTAAAACATGGGAATCTCGGCCGGTCGAAATTTAAATTATATGGAGTCACGATTTTGCCAGATCTCCTGCCTAAACAGCAACATGCATCTCCATCCGTTCGTTTTAACTTCCGGTTACATTTTTTCCGTTCATGCTCCATTTCTTTTGTACATTTACCGCCACCTAATAAGCACACAGGCCTAGGTTTTTGCCCATTAAACTCTGCACAGTGGGACCCATCTGATGAGCCGCTTTGATTCCTCTCACGTGTGCCATGTTGCCGAATGTGAGAGATGAGTGCCATAAAAGTGCATTCCCTGCAGTTTAATTAAAATTCCTCTTTTTTTTTTTTTTTTTTATATAATCTGCTGACTGTGAAAAACAACAGGAAGATGTGAAGATCAAGAAAGAAATGGGGTTGGACGCATTCAGATTCTCCATATCTTGGACCCGAATATTGCCTAGTAAGGAAACACTCCGCGTTTTAAATTCAAAATACATGAATTAGTGTTCATTCTTTGTATAGGTCAATCGATCTGAGCCGTTCAGTCGACCAGCCAAAGCTTGGTAAGTCACCCATCTGCATATGCCATGGATATATAAGTGCCTCACACGTAGCGATTTGGCACACATGTCGAAATCAGGGCTGCTCATTTGGAGGGCTTCATGGGAAACTTCACCTCGCCCCACCATCGTTGCCAATCCACTCTTCAGGTGTGGTCCACCGGATATGAAACGAAGGTGATTAAAAAAGAATAACCAACGATGGAGATGGATATTCAACTTGCATACGATGAGTTCATGGCCTGAATTTCATCTTGAGGTACATTTGACATGAGTTTTGCATGATGAACGGCGCAGATCCAACATATGATTGCACCTTGGCATGTTATGCTGCTTGTTTCTGTAGTATGAAGAAATTATACCAGACCCTAGAGCTCATTTCCCGAGGCCACTAAACCATTATTGTTCAATGTCTTACATTTGTCTATAACAAAGTTTGTTGATCATGACACACCAGTCAATTCCATCAAGCAAATATTGGGCTCCGCAACATCCACCACATCAACATACCACCGGTGGAGTGGTGTTGGTGATGTAGAGTGGGCTGCGGACACTTTCATGTCCAAGATGGATCAGAGAAGGTCCAATCTAAGGCAGAAGTCATCAAGACGGTCAAAACCTTAAAACACGCATATCTCACAAATCAGAATAAGTTACTCGACGTACCATATATGATTGTGGGGTAGGACGAGCTACTTTAACCAACCAACCCAACTACGTCATGTTGCCCATGCCAAATTTGTGAAATTCCATCATATCGAAGGTCAAATTCCATGTTTAATTCCGTTTTTACTATAAATAATAAGTTTTAGTTTGATTATTACTCTTCATTTGTTGGGCTTTAGGAGTTGCGCCCAACATGAAAAGTGTTTAGAAAAATTAGGAGAATAACGTGGTTAAGCCACATAGGATACGTACTATAAATAGAAAATTTACTATTTATAGTAAGTTACGAATTTTATAGAGTTTTAGTTATAGATTAATTCTTAAACTTCTTCATAGTCTTAGTATCCCTATTTAAATGGTTGTAGACTCGTTTATTTCATCTATCAATCATTCAATAAGTTTCTTTCGTATATCTTAAAGGAGTAGTTATCCTTGAGGAAGACGGTGATTGACCTCATCATGTTCATCCCTGCGTCAGTTGGCAACACTACCATCCGCATCCCCTCATGACAGGTTCAAATGGGTCGTTGCTGTGCTAGGGTTCTTGACCAACCCATTTAATAATGGAGTTGGAAATTTGGACACAGACCCAATCCATTAGGAGACCTATTTATTTAGGGGTTGGGTTTTGACGCAGGGATGAACGTGATGAGGATAAATACTCCGAATCCACGGAGCTTCTCTGGACTCCTCACAGAGACTTCTCGAATCCACGAGGAAAGAAAGCAGAAAACAGAAATAATTTCTAATAATTTTGAAACTGATTAATTAATTCATAAAAACGAGTTCACAGCCCTTTAAATAGGGGTACCAAGCAATGGGAAAGAAATCAGAATCAAACTACAACTACAACTCCTAGAATTCGCGACTTACTATAAATAGTAAACTTACTATTTATAGACGGTCGTGATGTCTACTAGTGCGCAAGGTTTTCGGCCAAAAATAGTAAGTGTCCTATTTGGCTTCACCAAACCGTTCTCCTAATTATTCTAAGCTCTTTTCACGTTGGGCGCAACTCCTAAAGCCCAACGGATGAAGAGTTATAATCAAACTAAAACTTACTATTTATAGTAAAATTGAAATTAAAACAGGGAAACGACCGTCAATCCAGGGGTTTTTCGCAATTCCGGGCGTCGCAACCCGGCGTAGCGGGGTTGGTTGGCTAAAGTAGCTCGTTCTACCCCAAAATCATATATTTTTCGTCCGCTAACTCATCCCGGATTGCGAGATACGCCTGATTTAAGGTCTGATGGTCCAGATCACTTCTGTCGCCGACCGGGCCTTTCTGATCCATCTTGGCCATGTAACTGTTCGCGACCCGCTCTACATCAGTCTCCTCCACTTCAAAAGAACTCGTCCTCGAGTTCTCGTCATGCTCTGGTTCATGATACTCGGTCAGGTCCGCGACATTGAAAGTCCGTGAGATCGCCATGTCATCTGGAAGATCAACAACATAGGCGTTGTCATTGATCTTTCGAATGATTGGTACCGGTCCAATCTTTTTATTCTTCAACTTGTTGTATGTTCCGGTCGGAAATCTTTCTTTGCGCAGATGGACCATTACTTGGTCGCCCACCTCGAACACTTTTCGTCGCCGATGCTTGTCCGCTTGCTCCTTATACTTCTCGTTCGAGGCATGTAACTTGGTTTGTACCTCCGCATGAATGCTCATGAACTTGTCTGCCATATGTTCTGCTGCAATGCTCATGCCTGGGAGCTTGGGCAGAGGGACCAAGTCTAGTGTGTGGCGAGGTACTCGTCCGTAAATAACCTGGAACGGGGATTTTCCTGTCGAGCGGTTTACCATGTTGTTGAATGCAAACTCCGCTTGAGACAAAGCCAAATCCCACTGCTTCGGTTTTTCTCCTGAAATACATCGAAGGAGGTTTCCCAACGTGCGATTCACAACCTCAGTTTGACCGTCAGTTTGTGGGTGGTAGGCGCTGCTGAACTGAAGTCGTGTATCGAATCGAGTCCACAAAGTCCGCCAAAAGTGGCTTATGAACTTCGTGTCACGGTCAGAAGTAATAGTCTTGGGAACCCCATGTAGCCGCACAATTTCTCTGAAGAATAGATTTGCCACGTGTGTTGCATCGAGAGTCTTCTTGCATGGAATAAAGTGCGCCATCTTGGAGAAACGATCTACTACCACGAACACTGAATCCATGCCGCGTTGTGTTCGTGGCAGACCAAGCACGAAGTCCATTGATAAATCCTCCCAAGGACCGTCAGGCACAGGTAACGGGATGTAGAGGCCCGTATTCTGAGATTGCCCCTTAGAGGTCTGACAAACATGACAACGTTGTACGGCTTTCCCCACATCACGTACTAATTGCGGCCAGTAATACCGCTCTTCCACAAGAGCTCGCGTCTTGTCTCGCCCAAGGTGTCCACCGAGGCCACCTCCATGTAGCTCCTGAATAATCTGCTCCCTCAGGGAACTTTGGGGGATGCACAATCGATTCCCTTTGAAGAGAAAATCGTCCTGTATATGAAGGTCGCCTGGGGTGACCTTCTTGACACTTCATCCAAGAATCTTTGAAGTCTTCATCCTCGGCATACAGCTCCTTGAGACAGTCGAAGCCGACCACCTCGTTGCTCATTGTAACCAGTAATGATGCACGACGGCTAAGTGCATCAGCCACCTTGTTCTGCTTCCCTGACTTGTGCTTCAGAACGAACGTGAATTCCTGTAAAAACGCAACCCATCTAGCATGCACACGATTCACATTAGTCTGACTATTAATAAACTTTAATGCTTGATGGTCAGTGTACAGAACAAACTCTCTTTGAATCAGATAATGTCGCCAATGTCGCAGCGCTTGAACAACTGCGTACAACTCAAGCTCATAAGTCGACCACTTCTTTCGGGCTTCGCTGAGCTTCTCGCTGTAGAAGGCTACCGGCCTGCCTTCCTGTGATAATACTCCTCCAATTCCGATGTATGAAGCGTCACACTCAACCTCAAACAATTTGTCAAAATTAGGAAGCACTAAGACCGGTGTTGTAGATAAACGATGCTTGATCTCATGAAAGCTCTTGTCAGCTTTATCAGTCCACTGAAACGGTCCCTTTTTCATGCAATCTGTTATGGGCGCGACTATGGTGCTAAAATCTCGCACAAATCGACGATAGAAAGTCGCCAACCCGTGAAAACTCCTCACCTCATGAATGTTTGTCGGGATCGGCCATTCCCTAATAGCTCGCACCTTTTCATCGTCCACACGAATGCCTGTGGACGTTACAACAAATCCTAGAAACAATAGGCTGTTAGTTAAAAAACTACACTTCTTCAAGTTGAGGTACAACTTGTTAATTTGTAGGACCTGCAGCACCTGCCTGAGATGTTTCCTGTGCTCCGCCTCATCCTGGCTATATATCAATATGTCATCAAAATATACTACCACAAATCGGCCAGTGAACGGTTTTAGAACTTGATTCATCAAACGCATAAAAGTACTTGGTGCGTTCGATAGCCGAAGGGCATGACCAGCCACTCATACAACCCTTCCTTGGTCTTGAACGCCGTTTTCCACTCATCACCGGGTCTGATACGAATCTGATGGTACCCGCTCCTTAGATCAAGTTTAGAGAACACCTTGGCCCCTTCTAGCATATCGAGCATGTCGTCCAACCGTGGTATTGGGAACCGATATTTGATAGTGATTTTGTTAATTGCCCGGCTGTCGACACACATGCGCCAGCTTCCATCTTTTTTTGGCGTTAATAATGCTGGTACGGCACATGGGCTCATGCTCTCTCTCAAGAGACCCTTACGGATCAATTCCTCCACTTGCCCCTGAAGTATCTCACACTCCTTCGGACTCATCCGATAATGAGGGCGGTTGGGCAGGCTAGCCCCAGGGACGAGGTCTATGTGATGTTGGATGTCCCTCATGGGGGGCAATCCATCAGGTAAATCTTCAGGCCAGACTTCTTTGAATTCGTTTAGCAACAGCCTTAAGCTAGGAGGGATGTTTGAGGGTTCCTCTTCCTCGCCCTTCACCACTACGGCGTATACCTCGCCGGTTTCCTTGGATTCCTCCATGAAATCCCGAATGGTCAAGAGGGAACTCCCCTCCACTTTAGAAGCTTCAGGGTGGTTCTCTGGTGCCATAGGGGCAAGGATTATTTTTCGACTATCCTTGACGAATATGTAGACATTATCTCGTCCCCGATGGGTCGCATCACGGTCCGACTGCCAGGGTCGACCGAGTAGCATATGACAAGCTTCCATGTCGACTACATCACAAAGTATTTGATCCTTATAATTTTTGCCAATTGAAAACGAGATAGTGCATTGTTCAGTTACCTTGGTCTCATTCACCTTTTTTATCCAGCCAATTGAGTACGGGGAAGGATGTTTCGTCGTTGGTAGCCGCAACTTGTTCACCATCACTTTTGAGACGATGTTCTCGCTACTACCGCTGTCTATGATCACATCACAGACCTTTCCATGGACAGTGCACCGAGTACGAAATATATTGTGTCGCTGTGGATGTAATTCCTTTCGTGGGGCATACAGTAATCGCCTCACAACTAGAAATTCGCCACGATCCTCGCCCGTCACTTCATCTCCACCTGCTATTTCTTCAGTGGTTTGTTCATGTTCATCAAAGCCATGGTCTTCTTCTGCGGCCTCATCTTCAGTGCCTCCTTCGTTTATAGTCAAGTGTGCCGCGGGACGTTGAGGGCAAGTGTTTGATAAGTGGCCTGGCTGGCCACATCGGTAACAATTGTTCGACCTTGGCCGAGCATAAGGATTTGGAACCCTACTCGTGCCCGCTGTTGTGGGTGTTGTACGTTGAGGTCTAGATGAGCCGCTCCCCGTATCACGGTTTGCGGTTGTAGGAAGTTGAGGACGTTCTCCTACTGGATCTTTTCCTCGTGCCAGCACTGGATCCTGCGTGGGACCTGTCATGGGGGGTCGTGTTGAAGGATATGGACGAGCAGGAGCTCTTGCAAGTTGTGTTTCTGCCCTACTAGCCAATTGAACTGCTTCATCCACGGTCCCGACTGGGTACATCTGAACTCGGTCCTGAATTATCGGCCGCAACCCACCTATAAATCGTGCCACTTTCTGTGACTCAGATTCTGACAGATCGTTTCGTGTAGCCAACCGCTGGAATTCTTCTGTGTAATCTGTGACGGTTCGATTTCCTTGTCGGCAATTTTGATATTGCTGGAATAGTATCTGCTCATAATCACTGGGGAGAAATCGTGATCGAAGAAGACGTCTCATCCGTGGCCATGATGAGATAGGCGCCTTGTTCTGACGGGCTCGTGAGAGTTGTAATTGTTCCCACCATGCAGAAGCACCAGATTTTAATTTAAACGCTACCAATTTTACCCTTTTATGATCTGGCACGTCCATGTAATCAAAATATCTCTCTACTTCGGCTAGCCAATCGAGGAAATCTTCTATACGTAATAAACCATTAAAACTAGGAAGTTCAGCCTTACCTCGATAGTCTCTTTCAGCACGATCTAGATGATCACCTCCATGGATTGGTCGTCGGGCAAAACCCTCATTAAGGTCTTCATCGCTAGAACTTGAATCATCTGGTGTAGCCCTACGGTTTGCCATTGGTAGTGCTCTACGGAAATCGGGGTTGCGTCGTACAGCAACCATGGGTGGTGGAGCCACCATAGGTGGTGGAGCACCGCCTAGGGCTCGGGGCGGAAGTAGCGCATCCGCAAGACGGTCGAGCGTTACCTGCAGCCCTTGCATGGTCAACTGACTCTCCCGGTGGAAAGCTTCCATTCTTTCCGAAAGATAACGAATCCCTGGATCACCGTCCACAGGATTTTGATTCATACCTTCGTTGTTTGCCATCGGCCCGAGGGAAATCCTCGCTCTGATACCAATTGACGCAGGGATGAACGTGATGAGGATAAATACTCCGAATCCACGGAGCTTCTCTGGACTCCTCACAGAGACTTCTCGAATCCACGAGGAAAGAAAGCAGAAAACAGAAATAATTTCTAATAATTTTGAAACTGATTAATTAATTCATAAAAACGAGTTCACAGCCCTTTAAATAGGGGTACCAAGCAATGGGAAAGAAATCAGAATCAAACTACAACTACAACTCCTAGAATTCGCGACTTACTATAAATAGTAAACTTACTATTTATAGACGGTCGTGATGTCTACTAGTGCGCAAGGTTTTCGGCCAAAAATAGTAAGTGTCCTATTTGGCTTCACCAAACCGTTCTCCTAATTATTCTAAGCTCTTTTCACGTTGGGCGCAACTCCTAAAGCCCAACGGATGAAGAGTTATAATCAAACTAAAACTTACTATTTATAGTAAAATTGAAATTAAAACAGGGAAACGACCGTCAATCCAGGGGTTTTTCGCAATTCCGGGCGTCGCAACCCGGCGTAGCGGGGTTGGTTGGCTAAAGTAGCTCGTTCTACCCCAAAATCATATATTTTTCGTCCGCTAACTCATCCCGGATTGCGAGATACGCCTGATTTAAGGTCTGATGGTCCAGATCACTTCTGTCGCCGACCGGGCCTTCTCTGATCCATCTTGGCCATGTAACTGTTCGCGACCCGCTCTACATCAGGTTTGAATTGATAGGACAGCTTTGGCTACTATTTATCTCATGGGCATCTCATGGGTTAGGCACAAATCAAATGTAACAGTTAAAAGTGAGTTTTCACATAAATAATGTTCCAAATATATTAATTATATTAAGGTTTAAATAAAATGGGATTCCACAACACATGGTCTTATGCTAACCTAGGTAGGCTTGATGAATTTTTAAAAGCCTTAGTATACAGTCGTAGAGAATTTATTTTCACGCTACATTATAAATAAAAAAGAAGAATAAACATATATAAACTCCACATTATAGTCAAAGTCATAAGAAGATATTTAATAAAAGTGAGATTAAAATCTCATTTCTTCCATCTTTGCCATGCATGATAGATGTTATGGGAAGATCTGAGTTTTACATGATGAACGGCGCAGATCCAACATATGATTGCACCTTGGCATGTTATGCTGCTTGTTTCCGTAGTATGAAGAAATTATAGTAGACCCTAAAGCTCATTGCCCGCGGCTATTAAACCACTATTGTCTATGTCAAAGTCTATAACAAAGTTTGTTGATCATGACACACCACTCAATTCCATCAAGCAGATATTGGGCCCCACAACATCCACCACATCAACATACCACCGGTGGAGTGGTGTTGGTGATGCAGAGTGGGTTGTGGACACTTTCATGTCCAAGATGGATCAAAGAAGGTCTAATCAGAGGCAGAAGTCATCAAGACAGTCAGAACCTTAAAACACGTATATCTCACAAATCGGAATGAGTTACTCAACATACCATATATGATTTTGGGGTAAGACGAGCTACTTTAGCTAACCAGCCCAACTATGTCAGGTTGCCCATGCCAAATTTGTGAAATTCCATCATATCGAAGGTCGAATTCCATGTTTAATTCTGTTTTTACTATAAATACTAAGTTTTAGTTTGATTATTACTCTTCATTCGTTGGGCTTTAAGAGTTGCGCCCAACATGAAAAGTGTTTAGAAAAATTAGGAGAATAATGTGGTTAAGCCACATAGGATGCATACTATAAACAGAAAATTTACTATTTATAGTAAGTTACGAATTTTAGGGAATTTTAGTTATACGTTAATTCTTAAACTTCTTCCTAGTCTTAGTATTCCTATTTAAAGGGTTGTAGACTCGTTCATTTCATCTATCAATCATTTAATAAGTTTCTTTCATATATCTTATAATTATTTCTATTTCTTTTCCTCTTGAATTCTAGAAGTCTCTGTGAGGATTCCAAAGAAGCTCGATGGATTCAGAGTAGTTATCCTTGAAGAAGACAGTGATCGACCTCATCACGTTCATCATTTTGTCAATTGGTATCAAAGCGAGAATTCTTCTCGAACCGATGGTAAACAACGAAGGTATGGACCAAAATCTTGTGGACAGTGATCCATAGATTCATTATCTTTCGGAAAGAATAGAAGCTTTCAACCAGGAGAGTCAATTAATCATGCAAGGGCTACAGGCAACCCTCAACCATATTGTGGATGCGCTAATTTTGCCCCAAGCTCAAAGTAATGCTCAACCACCTGTGGTTGCTACAAGACACAACCCCGATTTCTGCAAAGCACCATCAGATGATAATATATCGCAGGCCACCACTTTGGTCGTGAGGAGGTTGTTATACATGTCAAAAGGTAGAAATAGAATTATAGCGACACAACATCTTTCGAACGAGGTGCACTATAAGCCAAAAAGTCTACATTGTGATCATCGATGTCAGGAGCAGTGAGAATCTGTTTGCTTGCCTCCAAGTGCAGAGGTTCGTAAGTAGTATCCCGTGAATACAGGGTCGATCCCACGGGGAGATGAATTGTGAGAAGAAAAAAATCAAACGCAAAATAAACTAAGTAATAAAAATTAATCTGATGATTTGATTTTGGGATTTTTGAATGGATGTAATTCAATTGAATAAAATAACACCCAAGCTTCAAAGTTCCACGCATACGTTAATGTTCCAAAATCATGATGACTTGGATAACACAACTAGAATCTGAGTACTATGGTCAGCCTAGTCGGAAAATAAAACAGTTTAAGTATTTTAATGAATGATATAAAATATTAGAAAATTATAGATTTGCACCATTGACATATATTCTCAAACGTCAGTGATTTTAAGTATTCAATATCTATAGGATAATGAATATCAAAGAAATATAACAGGTTGAGAACCTCTCCTATCTAGGAAATTTGATTGATCTAGGGTAAGCCTATCCATCAATGTGGATCTCATATGATGGAAACATATGGATCTTACAAGAGGATAAAAAATAAAACCTAAATAATAGATAACATGCATACACCATTATTCTCATCATTAAAACAATCAATCATCATAATATTAAATAAACATTAAACTCATGTGCTTCCCTTCTAACTTGGGCTAGAAGGAACTTAGAAAAACATAATTAAATTGCAGAAATAAAAAGCAACAAGAAATAAAGAAAGAAAATGCAAATAGAAAAGATCTTTAAAAAAAAAAAAAACAACTTATAAAGCTGTAATAAAACTAAAAACTCTTTAAAAACCCTAAACTTTACTCTTGAATGCCTTGAAAAATATTTTAGAATGCCCTAGGAAGCCCTATTTATAAGTAGGGACCTCCAATTTTCGTACAAATTAAAAAAACCCTAGAAACCGCATCAAATATACGTATTTTTTCAAAATAGACTTCTCGCTGCATAGTTCGTTTAAAACAGACTTCCTGCTGCGCAGTTTTCCAAAATAAACTTCACAGCTTCAAAATACACTTTTTCAGAACGATTTCAGGATTCTTCACTTCAAATCTTCGATTTTCTTTATTCTTCACTCGGTTTTCTTAGATCTTTGGCATGTGAATTCTTCAATCTTGATCTCCTAAGATCAATCCCTTGCCTTGGTAATTCTTGAGCATCAAAATCATGCTTTTAACACCATTTTTCAATCCAAACACTTAAATTCACCTTGCAACACATACATGAGTAAAATAGAATATTAAGCGGATTCATGTTCATAAAACCAAGATATAAATGGAAAAATTATGCAATATTTGAGTCTCAACACACCCCCAACCAGCATTTTGCTAGTCCGGAGCAAAATAAGTGAAAAAAATAAAACCTAATTTTAAAAACAAAATTAAAATGAAAAAATAAAAAATAATAAAATAATAATAATAAAAATTCTAACTACACCACTTTCGCAGGTAATCTTGATTGCATTTAGCATATGCAACAAGCCTTTAAACCCCTAAGTTTTTCCTAGTGGACGAGTTATAGTCTCGTGAGGGTTTCCAGAAATGTTACCCACAAACATTGAAAACATGAAAAATAATTCAACACTCAGAAATTTATACAATTATGCCTCCATTCATCATATGAATTTCAAAACAAAAAAAATACTTACCCTAAGCCTGAAGTTAGTTAGAATTTCAATTTCTTAATCCATTACATCATTGAGTTCAGAGACCTAATCAAAATTTAGAATAATTATGATCCAATATACTGAACAAACTTTTGTTAAATAATCTGAGGAAATAAAATATATATATGCATTAGTTGAAAAGAAAGAATATATGGAACCTGTGAACATCTCAGGGAATTTGAAACTAGTGTTGCAGGAGTTCAATGTGATTGTGCTCGATAAACTCCCTAATAAATTGTCTCTTATACGAGATATACAAAATCGCATTGATCTTGTCACAGGGATAAGTTTGCCTAATTGCCCACATTATAAGAAGGAATGTGAGATCTTAAAGGTAAAAGTGAAGGAACTGATCAATACTAGTCAAGTCAAGGAATGCATGAATACTTGTATTGTGTCAACTCAAGAGCCTAATGTCAAGCACAAGAAAATGGGTAATAAACATCGGCATCAAAAGTTATCTCAAAATCATGAACCTTGAGTAACTCGAGGATGGTTTTTTTTTTTCTAAGCGAAGAGGTTTAATATAAAACGTGTCACAGATACATTCCTAACATGGTTGGACCAAAAGAAGGTGAACCGTAAATTGATCATAACTTTTGATCCGGGTATCGTTATGGCGCACCAGACCGAGTATCATGAACCGAAGCAGCACGAGAACTTGAAGAGGAGTTCTTTTAAAGTGGATGGGATTGATGTAGTGCGGGTTGTGGACACTTTCATGTCCAAGATGGATTAGAGAAGGCTCGATCGGAGGCAGAAGTTATCAAGACCGGCAACACCTTAAAACACGCATATCTCGCAAACCGAAATGAGTTGACGTACCATATATGATTTTAGGGTAAGACGAGCTACTTTAGCCAACCAACCCGACTATGCCAAGTTGACCATGCCGAATTTGTGAGATTCCATCATATCAATGGTCGAATTTCATGTTTAATTCTGTTTTTACTATAAATAATAAATTTTAGTTTAATTATAACTCTTCATCCGTTAGACTGTAGGAGTTGTGCCCAACATGAAAAGTGTTTAGAAAAATTAGGAGAATAACATGGTTAAACCACATAGGACACTTACTATAAATAGAAAATTTACTATTTATAGTAAGTTATGAATTTTTGGTAGTTATAGTTTAATTCTTAAACTTCTTCCTAGTCTTAGTATCCCTACTTAAAGGATTGTAGACTCGTTTATTTCATTGATCAATCATTCGACAAGTTTCTTTCATATATCTTAAAATTATTTCTATTTTTTTTCTCATGGATTCGAGAAATCTCCATGAGGAGTCCAGAGAAGCTCCATGAATTTGGAGTAGTTATCCTTGAGGAAGACGGTGATTGACCTCATCATGTTCATTCTTGCGTCAATTGGCAACACTACCATCCGCATCCTCATGACAAGTTCAAATGGGTAGTTGCTGTGCTAGGGTTCTTGACCAACCCATTTAATAATGGAGTTGGAAATTTGGACACGGACCCAATCCATTAGGAGACCTATTTATTTTAGGGGTTGGGTTTGAATATATAGGACAGCTTTGCTAGAACTATTTATCTCATGGGTTAGGCATCTCATGGGTTAGGCACAAATCAGATGGAACAGTTAAAAGTGAGTTTTCACATAAATAATGTTCCAAATATATTAAATGTATTAAGGTTTAAATAAAATGGGATTCCACAACACATGGTCTTATGCTAACCTAGGTAGGCCTGATGAACATTTAAAAGCCTTAGTATACATAGTCGTGGAGAATTTATTTTCACACTACATTATAAATAAAAAAGAAGAATAAACATATATAAACTCCACATAATAGTCAAAGTCATAAGAAGATATTTAATAAAAGTGAGTATAAAATCTCATTTCTTCCATCTTTGGCATGCATGATAGAAACATGTGACAAGTGAAAAAGCCATATAAAGTATTAAACCAATGGCAGTCGCTAATAACCCTAATCAATTTCCCTAGGTCTAGGTTGGATCCGGAACTGAGTCGGGTTTGAGGCCGGTCCAGGATGGTGCAAATCAGAGCCATTTAAAAACTAGGGCCGCATTAGATTGGACTGGTTTATTTTGAGAGGTCCCATACTTTATTAGGGCTGTCAACAGGTTGAGCTTGGGGTTGGCTTTGGCCTGAAATTTGAACTGTTCGGGCTGAGCCTGGCGGTCCAGGCATATTTAAAATTTTGATTTTACTTAGCCCGTGGCTAGCCCATTGACAGCCTAAATCTTGACCCTTGTAATAGTTTGGGTCAAACTTTTAGAACAGACCTGCTTTTTTTTTTGCTTTTTTTTCACGCAACCCATTTGCACCCGCTTTCTTTACGCGTACACATATATGGACATAGGCACGTATGAATGATCCAAAGCCAAAAGGAAGGGATGATTATTTAGTCCATGGCATACGAAAGAAAGACTAAAAGACATGGGTCACGTTCTGGCTGACAAATGGTCATTTATTGGACAGTTAGGATCTGTCAAAATTTACTAATAGTGGAGCCCAACTGATGAGCGGTCCGGATATCATCCACATGTACCATGTTTGAGGCAACTGGTGTGGAGGAATGATAACTCTCCTGCTACAGAGACATTGGATCAGCTCTAAATTACCTCTACATCGTTCCCTGTATACAGACCGTACACAGACAGATTGGAGAGATACAGACCGTATATTCACGAGCTTCAACAGTGGATGGATCAAGAGAACAAGTGATGTTGATTGGATGATCCTAACCATTAATCCATGACGTACAAATTGAGAGAAAATCATGGCTTGCATGCGATAAGAAAGTTAATGATAGGATTGCCCTTTCAAGGCCAACTAATGATGGACCCCACAAGGGATGAGCAGTCAGATTCTCCCCCACATTGTCATGTGGGCCCAAACAATGTACCGTCCAGATCATTCATCATACGCATGGAAAAATGTGGACAAATCCACACCATTTATGCTTTCAACTGGTTCAACAATGCATGGTGCAATTCTAGATGTTAAGTTGATTGTAGACCGTCTATTGTATATCGATTCTTTTACGTAATTCCAGATGGAAGACTGAGTGGTGGAGTGAACGAGGAAGGCATCAAGTATTACAACAACCTCATCAACGAGCTCTTATCCAACGGTCATTATTCAATCTCTCTTTTTCTCTCTCAACTAACTGTTTGACTTCAAATTAATTATACATGGGAAAAGATACAATGTTGTTTTAGCAGAATAAGTTACAGTACTTCCCCTTACATAGATACATTTGAACAATATAAGCAATTGATCTGGACTGTCCATTAGGTTCACGGCCCACATGGTCAAAGCACTGATTCAAGGATCCTAACCAGTGAAAATTAACCTTATTATAGCCATTCATTTTCCAAGCATTAATGGAAGGGATGGTTAGGACTACCTGATCAGACAGTTTTTTTAGAACCATTCAAGTTATTGATTGGCCCCACCTTTCCATTAACGATATCGACCACCCATTTTGTAGATCATCGTTTTTTTTCTCAGTGGCCCACTTAGTGTAGGCTGGACGTAAAGGACACTGCGTCTTTTTATAGTTGGGTCCCAAATCTCAATGATCCAAACAATTGATACTTTGGGCTCCACCGTGCATGGTCCATGCACCAAAACTCTTTTAATAGGCACACAACAAATAAACGGCTAAGATGGAAAACAGAGTGCCATCTAACCCGTTCATTAGATGCATCTCCCAATGCTATGTATAGATTCCAAAATCCAGACTGATCCAGAACTCAGGTGGGCCATACCAAAGGGAACAATGGAAAGCGGGGACCACAGTTTTATGTATATGTGATCCATCCCATTCATCAGGTGCGGCCCTCCAAGATCAAAGGGACGCGTTCATGCTCGAGCTATTTGAAATTTTAGATGGGCCTCAACAAGTGAATATATACAAGTTTTAGACGCAATTGTACATAGTTCCCTATGGTTTGTCCCACCTGAGCTTTTTGATAGGAACGATCGTTGGTACGTACTGTGACCATATCATGGGTGGGCCCACCTAAGGAGTCTCACCAAATCCACTGTTTGGGTTCCACACACACACATCATGGGTGGGCCCACACAGCTTAAACGCATGGTAGATTACATACATTGGAAGGCATGTGATCATTTCCCAACTTACAATATTTCAAAGGTAATTGTCTCAAACAACTCTCGCACGTGCGCAGGTTTACAGCCCTTCGTAGTACTTTTTCACTGGGATTTCCCACAGTCCCTTGATGGCGAGTACGGAGGCTTCTTGAGTTCCAAAGTCGTGTAAGTATAAATAATCTGGTCCCAAATCTCCATGACCCTTGATTTATGGATTGTAGCACTGATATTAATCTCAAGAAAATGGACGGTTCCTATTATCTTCCCATCTCCTTATGAAAGGCCATGCAGTGAGACTGGCTGAGCCCTTGTCGCTAGGCTTATCCAGAACTGCAAAACGCGCCCAGATTGGTCTGGTCCCGTCCCTTATTTTGAACGTATCGGGGCTGGCCCATCCTGCTGGTCTACTCAGGATTTGATATACAAGCCGTCCATCTGGTGGATCCATCCGTTTAGACGTTCTAGACCAAAATTAAACCTGCCCTTCGCAGCAGGTAAGCCATGACGTTAGACATAGGTGATTTGTTAGAAAACATAGGATGACTGGACGATTCTTTTCAACCATACATTTATTTCGTGCATTGTGGCCCACTAGATAAGTGAACTTGCCTGATTCATCTGCCCCGGCAACTACATAGTGGTACCCTTCCAATGGATGGATTGGATCCCATACCTATGCGATATGCTGGCACAATCCAAAGTGAGCGGGCTGGCCTTAGGCGTCACAATGGGAATTGGTCATGCGGACGTATTTGAAATTTTGATTTTTCTGGGCCAAGGGCCGGTCCATTTCCAGCCTTATCAGGGCTGGACCTGACTGTGGCCCATCCCTCTTTTGTCGTATTGGGGTCAGGTCAAAGACAAACCAAGCCCTGCCCATTTATTAAATGGGCGACACGAACCTGACCCTCTACTCACTACCTTATGGCCGGATCTGATTGTCTTAAAATAAATCAACCAACTAGACCCAAGCCTACTCATTTAATAGCCAATGAGCTGCATCGGTGGTGGGCACAGCTATTTAATTAACGATGTGGTCATGGACACTCAATCTAGCCCAGTGAGCCCAGTCCAGCTCTTTTTTCACACCTCTAAATGCAGTTGAGATATGCTATTACAGGGCTGATTTTCGAGACTACGCAGACATCTGTTTTAGAGAATTTGGAGATAGGGTGAAGCACTGGATCACCTTGAGCGAGCCGTCGATGTACAGTGCTAGTGCGTATGCATTAGGAACGGAGGCTCCTGGTCGCTGCTCTTCTTGGGAAATGGGTAATTGCAGCCTTGGGAATTCTGCAACGGAGCCGTACATTGTGTCACACAATCTACTTCTTGCACATGCAGCAACTGTAAAACACTACAGAGACAAGTATCAGGTAAGGCCCCATTGACAGCCCTATCAAGAATTTTGCACCTGTTAGGGAAGTGGCTGATGCTGTTCCGACAAGTCAATCTCATATCTCAACGGTCTTGAGAACTCTCTTTACAGGAATCTCAAAAGGGCATTATAGGAATAATCAATATGGCCGACTGGTATTTGCCCTTGTCCACATCTGAGGCCGACTATAGAGCTGCCCAACGAGCTAATGACTTTATGATTGGATGGTGAGTTATGGAAACTCTAGCTTCTGGTATATGTTTTCATGTGACCATCACAAGGTTGGTCTAATATGCATACGAACATGAACAGTGTCCAGATTCACCAGTTCCTACAAATGGGCCCATGTTTAATTAGGTGATTGAAATTGTTGATTTCATGGATCCTAACCATGATTTGTGCCTACCAAATTATAGTTGAGAAAAATACAACAATATGCCAAAATAATGCTAGAAATTGGATGGATGGGATCTCCCATCGGGATAAATTTTAGAGCTGTTAGCCATCCATGGCAAGGCGCATCATTTCAACAGTTCTGATCACTGGACCGGTCTGTATTTAAAACACTGGTTTGGACACAACTCACAATTTCAATATTCATGTGTGCCATTGCAAAAATACACCATCGAGGTCTATGTCATATGAACACTTTTACGTGCAAGTTCACCTTGTTTTAATTACAAGATTGCCACTTGATATTGGTTTCTTCAGGTTTATGGACCCTTTAACCAATGGTGAATATCCATCTAACATGAGGACTTATGTGGGAAATCGACTACCAAAATTCACAAAAGAGCAATCTGATATGTTGAGAGGATCCTTCGATTTCATGGGCCTAAATTACTACACTTCCAATTACGTGGCTCATGTTCCTCGTTCTGATAGCATCCGAGAAAGCTACACAACCGATTCACATGCTAAACTCACAGGTAAATATGATCAAAACCTAATGGAATTCTGCTTTTCTGCTCTTTAAATTTTAATTTATTTTTATTAGTGTATGATTATTTATTTATTTATTATTTTAATCTTTTGTAATAGGAGAGAGAAATGGGATCCCGATTGGCCCCCAGGTAACATATTTGCACGAGCTAGACATGCTTACATGTATGATGTGGTTCATGGCTTATACAAGAAGTATTCATTTACTTTTGTGTGTCCACTTATTATTAGAACCTGAACTGCAGGGTGCTTCTTCATGGTTGTATGTGTACCCACAAGGAATCCGAGATCTGTTGGTCTACCTTAAGGAAAGATACAACAATCCCATTATTTACATTACTGAGAATGGTAAGATGATAGACTACTACCTATAATGTTTGTCGCTTTCACATTTTGTATCAGATCTGAACCGATTATCAAGTAGGCCTTGCCTTGGATGGGCTGTATCTCATTGTTGAGATTGTCCAGACAATCTTAGATATCTTCTAAAGAGAAGCAATAATGTTCGTTTATAAAGCGTTTATACTTTATATCACTGTAGGAATAGATGAGTTCAACAACAATTCCTTGTCATTGGAGGAAGCGCTACAAGACAACATGAGGGTCGATTACTATCGTCGTCATCTTTTATTTGTTCAAAGTGCCATGAGGTGTGGTTGCATTCACTCCCGTCTCGTGTTTTGATGTTTTACATGTGTGGTCCACGTGCAGAGATAGTCAGATAATCAGAACCACCCCATCTAATTGTGGGCTCTATGTCAAGCTGAAGGGATGATGATGGTCATTGATTTATGAAGTTGAGAATGTGCCCGTTGAAATTTTCTCTCCACTCGTTCACATTCAACTTTATATATTGATGGTCAGGTTCATTAGTTCAAAATGAATTTTAAAACGTGGATCATCTATAGTAATCTTCTGGTCATCCAACCAATTCTAAATTTGGCTCAGTTGGTCAACCTTGCTTGTCCAACTAAACCATCGGCCCCATTTTATGTGGAACGCGATGAAAATTAAACACTGATCGACTGGATTATTTTAACCATCTACTTCTGCTCGTTGAGTTTGGATCACTGTATGTCTTCCTTTTAACCGTCCATCTGCTGGAAATCAATTGGACGGCTAGGGTGTGGTCTATTCTCTAAAATTACAAACTGACTGTTGAGATTTGAATTGTTGGCAGGGATGGTGTAGATGTGAGGGGGTACTTTGCATGGTCACTGTTAGACAACTTCGAATGGGCAGATGGCTTCACAGTTAGATTTGGCCTTAATTACGTGGATTATAAAGATGGTCTAAAGAGATATCCAAAGCAATCCGCCCTTTGGTTTAAGCAGTTTCTCAGAGGGTGTGAAGGTGCAGAGAATTCCATCTCTACCATATGATAGGTCGGACATGGACCACAGTATCAATACAGGTACGTCATTACATAATTTGTGGAACTATTGTAAGAATCATCCTTTCAAGGTGAATATTGAATATTGTACCCTCTGTTTTAGTGCCTAGAAGATGGGCGGTTTTATTCATCCAATCATGTTTGTATATTTTACCCCTTGGGTGACACATGATGGGATTTGCTCAAGTGCACCTTGTGCCAAAATGCACTCGCCTTACACATGGAAACGAAGGAAACACAACATGTGGGACATCAGAACCACTTGCCAAGCAATGCACAAGCAATGTAGATAATAGATTGAAGACCTTGTAACACCCCGAACTTTTGGAACTTGGGTGCTACCGAGTAACCTTACGTAGTGTAAGAACAAACCTAGCTCAAGTGAATGTTTACATGCATTCCAGTAAAAAATCCAACCGTTGAAAATGGTTCCTATCCATATATCATGCTATCCATCCGCTATTCTTTGAGATGGACCATCACGTCATCGAATAACCTATCCTTAGGATTCTAAATTCATTGATAAACAGATCTAACCACCCATTGTAGATTTAAATCCAAGGACCACAAGATCCACCGTGACAGCTTATTGCGGGATGATTTGACGCTTACCTACACGGTATAACCACCCAACTCTAAAAGGAACGGTTAGGGTCCATCCATGATTGCATGGGGACACTTACAAGCATCAATGAATAACATACTTCAAGTAATTTAACGACTTATATAAAATTTAAAGCATAACACATTTATAACCACACAAATAATATACATATAATATATATTAATCTTCACTTACTAATATACATATAATTTATATATGTTAATGATCTGCGATAATATAAAGTAATATGACAAAATATATGAATGATGATGATGATGGTAATAATAATAATAATAATAGTAGTAGTAGTAGTATTAACAATAATAATAATAATAATAACAATAGAATTATTCTAATAATAGCATTTGGTGTTCTAAATTCATAGAATAGGTGTCCCAGTCATCTAAATGGATCCTTGGACCTTTTTAACCATTGGCGATCAGTTTTGGAATCATCCGACCATCAGATTGATGAGAACAACAAATAGGACCCGAATCCATCTGTGGAGCCCACCTGAAACTTTAGATCTACCTGAAAATTGGCTTAAGGCCCCAAGTAAACTCCTAGGAATGAATGGACGATGTGGATCTGATGCAATCATCATGGTGGACCCTACACAGAGCGCGTGCGCACCAAAACTACCCATGCACGAAGTGCATGGGACGTCATAGGCTAGTTTGACCAGCGCTGACCGAGCCTTTTTTGAAACAGAGGATAGAAATCCCGCCAACACTCCCCTCTTTAAACTAACTAACGTCAGCATCCTAGTGGCCCACCATGATCATCTTCTTAGATGATCCGAACCATCTATCATGTATGACGCATGGCCTTGACCAAAACCCAAAAGTTTGGCATGTTGAAACCCACAGGCATGCGAGCGGTTTTAGTCGAATCAAGTCGACGTGCGAATAGAAGTTGTGTTTCCAACCTCTCTAAATTTGACCCACGATGATCGAGGTGGACCACCTTCAACCAATCCAAACCGTCCATTGAGTAGAGGACTCCAATTTGACTAAACACATGTCGTCCGTACGTGATCTTCCACACATGCTGGCACTCAAATCGAGCTCGAAAAGAGCTGCGTGCGGCACTTCCAAAAATAGAAAAAGTTCTGTTTCCATTTTTGTTTGCCAGAGGACGATTTGCGTGAGCACTTATCTTTGGATCATATCCGTCTGTCCTAGGCATTCTCTGTCGTCCGTTCTAGTTGAGCGGTTTAGGGCTTCCTTAGCAAAGGAAAACCGTGGCCAGTTTCGGCCATACCCACTATTTTAGGGGCAGTTTCAGGTAGATAAATCCAGACTGATCAACATCCATCCGACGGTTGTTGGTGCTAGGACGAATGGATAAAAGAGAAAGGAGAAGGAAGAGAAGAGAAAGGAATGAGGGAGAGAAATCAGGAGGGAATAAGGGAGAGAAAACAGGGGAGAATGAGGGAGATGCGATTGCTGTTGCGGCTGTCGCTCAACCCGCTGACAAGTGGTGGCCTGGGACACCTCAGGCTAGATCAAACCAAGGTCTGTCCAAGCTTGAAGGCGTTGCTGGATATTCCTAGTAGTAAGAAGAGAGAAGAAAGAAGAAAGGGAAGAAGGAGACGAAAAGGAAAGAGAAAATATGGAAGGAAGAAGAAACAGAGGTTGAGGATTGGTGTGTTGCTGCACCAGCTCAAACCAAGCCCAATTCGAGCTCAAGTCGGGTCTGGTCCTGCTATTGCTAAAGTTCCAGCAAGAGGATGAGAGATGGAGTAAGGAAGATGAGAGGAGGAGAGAAAAAGAGAAGAAAAATAAGAGAGTGTGGGTCTTTGGGGATTGCCGAGTCAACTCGGTTGAAACCGAGTTTGACTGGGTCAAGTTGGGTTTGGGCTAAGTCCATGTCTTGCTGGACATTCTAGCATGTGAAGAAAGAGAGGGAATGAAAGGAAGAAAGAAAAGAAAAAACAGAAAGGGGAAAGAAAAGAGAAAGGAGGAAGAAGTGTGATTGGTTAAGCTGAGTCAACTCAGTTGGAACCGAGTCTAACTCACCGTGTCAACTTGCTGACCCATTGGCTAGGCCGAGCCCAGAGGCCGTTGGACCACTCTAAGTAAGGAGAAGAGGGAGAAGGAGATAGGAAAAGGTGGGCAGTTAAGTGGAGTCAAGTCAACTCGACTCGATCCAAGTCAACAAGGTGAGTCAACATTTTCTCCCCATTCTAGTTTTGTTTCGATGTACTATTATCGATTGTTATCATTGTTATTATTAGGATTATTAATATTAGCAAAGATTAGTCATTAGTGGATCATTATGCCAAACAAGTTATTATAAACAAAATGCAATTATTAAATAGTAGTATCTTATTTATCATTCTTAAATATTCATTTTGGATAATCATTGGTGTCACCAGGATGATTACTTTGCTACATTGACTAATATTAATTGTAACACTAATGTAAACAATTATTTTCTAATTATTAAATTAACATCGTTACCATTTCCATCATTATTAGCGTTGTTAAATATTAAGGCTGCATGACCATTAGTAAATTATCTATTCTAATGAAAGTTATTACATACAAGAAATTAAAATGATATCATTATTAAATGTTAATGTATTGTTTTTACATAAATAGTATATCATAATATTAATTATTATCATAATGATTATTAACTAATAATTATAACACTAATGTTAGTAAATATTTTATAATTATTAAATTAGCATTTGTAAGCTATTACACATCAACTACAATTCAAACCCTAGAGTTAAGACTACAACTAAGCTCTAGGATAAAACCCTAATTCTACATTAAAAACCCTAAAAATAAGAAATTCAAATCCTAGGTTACATTGGTCTTAACCCTGTATACTTGGCAGAACATCGATCTCACGTACAACTTCACAATTCGTGGTAGGATTCAATTATAAGGGTGTGCGCACTTCCTAACAACATCAGTTAGTGATTCAAAACATAAAGTGATGATTCTTCTCCTTAAGCTTTCCATTTCCAAACTAGTTTGAGTAATAGTCTTTATTAGGATCATTGAAGTTGTCTCATAACATGCAATCTTTTATAAATTCTTAAGACATGACCTATACTTGAATTATGTTTGACAGTTGTGAACATGATTCCATACAATAACTGCTTACATGATGGTTTCCGTTTAAATTTAAGTTGATACTTCTTATTGTGGCTTATTGCGATTATCATGAATTAACTTATGTCGGGTATGCCATAATTATATGCTTTATCGTGGATTATTGTGAGTCGCTTATAGATCTCTATTTACTACACTTAATGGTGGCGGGTGATCCCCCTTGTGTACATGAACCCATACTTAGGATGTAACAAGATGGGTTGGTGAGGAATGAGCCCTCGATTTAGAGGTTATGTGAGACATGAAATATTAATGTGGGGTTTACCATCCATAGGACATACGGCTTGAATGACTTGAAATGACCTCTTTAACCGCTCTGATTTAATCTTACATGACCCTTACCGTCTCGATTAGTATTCTGAGCATTCTTTTACCGCTGCGATTTAACACATACCCCATGTTTTGATAATTTCCTTGTGTGTCTTTAATGACCTATACCATGCGATGGAAATCCCCACTTATTGAATTTGATTGGTCACTGATCGATGGGTTTCATTAAGCATCCTAAGGTGAGGAAATCTCATGATCCGGGGATGGTGGTCATGGGACACTATGCCCGAGCTGTCGGCCTACGCTGGGTGACGAGCCCCCCGTAGTGACTATTGAGTTACTTAAATTGGCTAATTGTAATTAGATTAATAACGGTTGGCTAATTATGCATTCATAGCATATTGGCGATGACGGGTGGCTAATTTTGAATGTTATAGCACATGCCCTAGAGTTATTGGGGTATCGTTTCGCTAGCTCCCACACCATCGACTATTGACTCATTATTCTGACTGGATGAGTTTTTCCAGGTCGATGATTGCATGGGTGACGATCCCAAGTCCGACTGGATGTGCATCCCCAGGTCGATGTGCATTCACGCATCCATGCATATAAAAAGACCGCATCATATATTGTTTTGATTGTCTTGTCATTTTAACTATGCTTAGCTAAGGCGGCGATATGTAATCTTGAGGAAAATTCACACTGAGTTGGTCACTTATCCATCAAATATATAACCCTACAGGTAGCACAAGTGGCTTAAGTGATATGCAGGTTCAGACTAATGAGGAGCCGTTATGACGGTCAAGAATGCGTAGTTGTACCTACCCAGGAAGCTGTGCGATCTTACGGCTTTCGTTTATATGCTTTTATATATTTCTCATGTATGTAAATCTTGTAATGTTAACGTCGAGACATTGATTTGTATAAGTCATTATGGGCAACTTCTTGTATATTCTAAATGTAAATATAAATTTTCCTTTATGTTGACTTGTCTATTCTACGCTTATCTGCTAACTCTGATAGAAAATATATATATATATATATATATATATATATATATATATATATATATATATATATATATATATATATATATGTATGTATGTATATGTATATATGTATGGGATTTGGCTCTTTTTAGGTTAACACTCGGGTTTTTGGAAAACGGGTCATATACTCGAGTCCTGAAAATACGGGGCGTTACAGACATAAAAGTTGAAAATGACATTTTTAGCTTCATTTGTTGTCCATGTGACCTATTATACCGTGGTGGGTCATCATTTATGGGGCTTATCATGTGGAATGTGTCTTATACACACCATCCATCCGTTTTAACTTTTATAGAACATGAGCTAAATAATGAAATATATATAACTCATAAGTGGACCACCTCAAAAAACATTGGGGATTTGACATAGGGAAGGACGTGATGAGGTCAATCACCATCTTCCTCAAAGATAACTACTCCATATCCATAGAGCTTTATTGGACTCCTCATAGAGGTTCCTCGAATCCATAAGTAAAAAATAGGAAAGAATATAAATCAATTCTAATAAATTCAAATTTTCATTAATAGATGATAAAAATGAATTTACAATCCCTTAAATAGCGATATCAAACCTAAGAAGAAGTTTCGTAATCAAACTCCAACTAAAACTCCTTAAAATCATGACTTATCATAAATAGTAAACTTGTTATTTATAGACAGTCATGATTTCTACCAGACTTTATGGTTTTCAGTAAAAAATAGTCGGTGTCTTATTTGGCTTAACTATGTTATTCTCCTAAATTTTCTAAGTACTTTTCGTGTTGGACACAACTCCTAAAGCTTAAAAGATGAAGTGTTACAATCAAACTAACACTTACTAAAAATAATAAAAATAGAAATAAAATGGAATTTCCACCGTCCATCTGATGGAATCTCGCAAATTTGGCATGGGCAACTCAACATAGCAGGTTGGTTGGCTAAAGTAGCTTCTCCTACCCCAAAATCATATAGGGTACATCGAATAAATCATTCTGATTTTGCAAGATGTGCCCATTTTAAGGTTTTGATGGTCAGGATGATCCTGCTTCCACTCAGGCCTTCTTTAGTCCTTGGTCATAAAATTGCCTGCAACCCTCTCTACATCAAGATTGAACATTGACCTTGAGACTTTTGTGCGGCTACAAATCATGTTGAAATTTATGTTTCTCCTCATTCAGATCTAACCTAATAAATCGGTTGGATGGCTAGAAATGTGGACCAAAGGTGTAACGCCCTGAATTTCGAGGGTCAAGCAAAGCTCAACTCCCGAGATCCAATGTATCACTTATGCAACATAAATAATGATGTTTAAATGTTATCCATATTAGTGCATTAAACATGAGAGAGATTATACTAAATCAGCATATCATACTCCAGAGTTAATGTAATTAAGCAAGCGGAAGACTGAGATAAATATATAAAATATATACGTGTTTCACAACCTCTAGAGTACAAGTATATTACCAGGCTGAATATATACATTTTTTGTTTCAAAATATACAAAATGTCCAAAACGTAAATGTCTGACTAATCCATGTAACCCTGTGATCCCATCGAATCAGTACAAGGTCTATGAAAACCCGCCTGATAACTGAACGTAGGAGAATTCTTCCTCCTCGTCTATGAAGTCCAACTCTTCAGGATATCCTTCTCTGTCACCTGCATCTATAATAGAGTCCGGTTGGTGTTTTAAAACACCGTCCCAGAGTGGGAGTGAGTGATCAACTCAGTGGTACTATAAGGCAAAGGTTAACATGTTATCAATTCAGTCAAGCAGTAATAATAAAGCAGTACAACAATCATATCTTAAGTAGTCTTGTTAATGCATGGATGGTATGCTGTAATGATGCATGCCATCGCATGAAGCTCCCTCACAAGCAACTCCGTCAACCATTCGCGCATGACAAACTTCCTAAACGTGCACTTCCACGCCAAAGCATTGCATGTTAGCCAAGTACTTAATTAGGCTTATTCATACAACAGATTTAGGAAGCTAAGGTACCTCCCTTTACATCATTAACCCAAACGGAGATCTATCTAGGGTCGTCAATCCTAGTTAATCATATACAATAGGCAAGTCATAGGGCATCACCCCTAATGAAAGCAGTGGATAGGCAAGTTCAAGAGTTTATACTCGAGGTCACTACGGGGAGGCTCGTCACATCAACGTAGGTTGACAGCTCGAATACAGTGTCTCATACTACCGTATTCAGCTCACGAGTTTTGGGTTGCTCACTGTTCACTACGGGGAGGCTTGTCACCTCAGCGTAGGCCGACAGCTCGACTACGGTGTCCCATACCACCATGCCCGGCTCATGAGTCTTAGCGAATCGTGATACCATGATTGAAACGAGTATTTACATTGGTAAGTGGTACCTTAGATTCAAGCAGTAGTGTCCATACATGGTAAACACATAATAAACCAATCAGTTTATTAGACAATTTCGATTAGTATGAGCGCACACTGAATTAATCGACATGGAGTGCATAAGCACTCCACGTGGCTTAACCATTGTCGACAATCATCATACGACCCGGATTCACCGAACGTATCAAATGTGGCAAGACTAATTCCGCCACTCAAACAAGAATTGTTACCGATTTCCTGGGCCAGGTTATGGCCCCAATCTTACTCAAGTGCAATAGGCAGACACGTGTGATAATTATATGAGTATTTAACGAATAATCCAAATACAACACTCATTTGAGCATTTTGTCAACACATTAAACATGTTACCAAATATTTGCATTTCATCCATAAATTGCGTAATCGAAATTATAATTATATGAAGGAAGCTATACATATAGATAAGGTAATTGAAAATCCTATCTCAATACTCTTATTAAATACAAATCGTCAACCATTTCTCATTCAGACATTTTATCAACACTTAGACTACACATTACTAAATACATAGACTAGATTAGTTACGACGTGAACTATAACAATTCATTATACAACATCTGTTATAAAGCATATAACAAACATGGATCTTATATTAGAAAACATGGCAAGCAGAAATCACAATTTCATATTCATTCAAACATTTCAACAAACACATGGAATGCATCTTGTTTTCAACATTGCTCACACACATATATAATTTATCGAATACGTCGTAACTAACATCATATGGTAGCAATCAAGTTAGACATAAATCATTGTTGACATTGAAAGCCTTGAAAACCATAGCCTAAACGTTTATAGTCCGTACCTTTCGTCGGAATACTCAATTCAGACGCGGTTTGAATCCTTCGTTCCCGTAAACTGAACAACGGGCACCTAAGCAATGAAATAGGTTAGTTTGTTGATTACTCTATTTAGATTGCTAAATCAATATTAGGGTTAGGATTTCTTACCCAAATCGTAGTTGAAACGGTTCGCGTAGCGATGGTGGGGAGGTGAATTAGCACGTAGAGTAGTGGGAGTGAATCCCAGCAACGATCTCCCGAACTCTCTCTCTTCTCCTCACTCTTTTCTCCTCTTTTCTCTCTTCTCTCTCCTAGGGTTAGAGAAATTCGTATGGAATGGGAGTGGGGTGGTTTAAGACCTTTAAATAGGCCCACAACTGATGTTAATGGCCCCAGGGCCATGGTATACTTAGGTTATAACAAAAAGGTGTCTGTTTCGGCCAGACGGGGCTCATCTGGAGGTCCATTACTCGGTATGGAGCAAGTTTCCTGACCATGGATCTAAGCCAGGTTATGATTTTGGTACGATCGAATTAGTGGATCGACTGAGGAGGACCCTTGTCAGATCAACGGTCGTTGTCGCTCGATCAGGGCCACGAGTATACAGATATGTGAAGGAAAATTTCCCTGATCCATGGGTACAGTTTGGTCAGAAACTGACGGTCTGAAATCTTCAATTTTGCCCGTAAGCCAATGGCCCAATTCACTTAAGTTTCAATGCATTTTTCAAAGGTATTCGTTTTCTCACAAACTTTGCTCAGGGCTCAAGTTGTGCGCTTCAGGATACTATCTGAGCTCGATTCCCGCGATGGTTGTCAAGCCCAATAAGACAGTTATAACCCTATAGTTTCACGGTCATCGGACTTTCAACGTACGGTCAAGGTCTGATACAGAGTTTCAATGTGCTCCCGAGAGCAACCGACTTTTAAGATTCCCCCTAGGTTTTTAAGTAATGTTGAGCTAGTGATTCTAACGGTTTTGGGTCTTGCCATTTGTATAGATAGTGGTTCGAGCCAAATCCATCGATTATTTAGTTCAGTACTTAACTAAATTTTTGTCTAATTTCTACAGGGTACGGTTCTTAGGAATTTCTACCTGAGGTGGTACTCGAGTCTTTGTATGAAATTTTCCGAGACGTTACAAAAGGTGGAGTACAACGACCAACATCATAAATCATGATGGCCCCACAAATCATCTTTAGGTCCACATCATCATAAATCACCATGCCCCCACAAATCATCTCGAATCGTAGTGCCCTTAATGGTGCCCGATGTTAGGGGCAATTTTGTCTCATAAAAAAGAGGTTAGGGTCCAAAGAGTAATGCTTTTAAAAGAAGTAATGTTTAAAAAATAAAAAAAATTCCAACGTAATGTTTAAATGTGTAATGATTACATGAAGGAAAAAAAAAATATTTGTTTAAATGTGTAATGATTACAATAAAAATGTGGGTATATGGTATAAGAGCACATGGGTTTATTATAATTAAATATTTGCAATATTCTAGCGTGTGAATCTTTTAGTGGGCCTCACATGATGGATGATCCCATTAAAGGTAGACATCCACTCATGGATGATCCACACCCAACGTCTAAAATAATAGATGACTCTATTGAGTAAAAATGTATTATGTAAAATTGGGATGAGATTAATCCTCCTGCACTGACAAGAAAACTGATTAAAAAGAGTTCCTTTAAACACAGGAGTGAATGAGGCAAGACCCGACCTCATCCAAGACAGTGCGGCCCATATTGTGGAGCCCATCCTCATGTGTGTATTTTGCATCCACCCGGTCCTTTCATTTTTCCATTTTAATCCAAAAAATGAAAAATATAATATGATTGTGAACCATACTCTAGGAAACAATGGGGAACGGATTGGCTACTCCCCTGTCACCAGCCCCGTGGCTGATGGTTGGTGCTCTGTGGGACCTACCATGATGTATATGTTTCATCCATTCCATTCATCCATTTTTAAAGATCATTTTAGGGCTCAATCCTAAAAATTAGAGGTATATAAATCTTAGGTGGTCCACACCACATGAAAACAATAGTGATTGGATATCCACCATTAAAATCCTCTGAAGGCCCACTGTACTGTTTATTTGATATTCAATATATTGATTAGGTCATACAGGCCCAGATGAAGGGAAAAAACAAAAATCAGCTTGATCCAAAGCTTTTATGGCCCCCAAAATGTTTTTAATGGTCGACGCTCATTCAACACTGTTTCCTGTAATGTGGTCCACTTGAGATTGGGATATGCCTCATTTTTGGTCTCATACTTTAAAATGATATGTAAAAATAGATGGACAGCATGGATGAAACACTTAACATCATGGTGGGGCCCACAGAGCACCGACCACCAGCCATTGGCTGGTGTCGAGGGAGTAGCCAATCATTTTCTGAAACAATGGTGATTGAACCACTACAAGAAAAGCCACTTTTACCGACGAACATTTTCGTAGGTAAAAGACTTTTTTTCGTAGGCAAACACTTTTACCGACGAAACTTTTCGTCGGTAAATTCGTAGGTAAAAGCCCGAGGGGAAAAATTTTTACCCACGAAAACAAAATTTCGTTGGCAAAGGTAAGACTTTTACCAACGAAATTTTGCTTAGGTAAAACATTTTACCAACGCTAATTTTCGTAGGTAAAAATATTGACAAAACTTTTTACCTACGAAACTTTTCGTAGGTAAAAACTTATACCTACAAATATTTTAGTAGCTAAAAATATTTACAAAACGTTTACCCGCGAATATTTTCGTAGGTGAAAATACTTAAAACTTCTACCTACGAATAATTTCGTAGCTACAAATATTGACAAAACGTTTCCCTACGATATTTTTTCGTAGGTAAAAATTTTTACAAAACTTTTTTTATATTAAAAAACGTTTACCTACGAATTTGTTTCGTAGGTAAAAATATTTACAAAAACGTTTACCTACGACTATTTTCGTAGCCAAACATATTTACAAGTAAAAGTCTTTTCGTTTGTCTTTTTTCGTTTTTCAAAATTCCTGATATACACCTGTTACAATATATTTCATCATGATATCATATTCACATTCACATCCATCTAAACTTAAACCATGTAAATCCATCCAAACACAAACTACATCCATTCAAACCTCAACCTTAACCTAAACATATATCCAATGATCATGACCACATATACGTGCAGCCTACACTAGATTCTTGAACACCGAATCCAGAAAATGGCCTGACATCCATAATGGAATCACCGAATCAGCCTAACACAAGAGCAAACTTTTTTTTAAGGTGCCAGAGCAAATACAAAAATTTATAATTAGCTTTGGGGTTTGAGTGCATACCATAACAACAACAAATCTGTCAGTCGTAGGTTCCGATCCGATGTGCGCTCCTGCACAAAACAATGGAAATGGCAAGCACATGCATATAAATTATGCACATGCAACAACACCCTGTCTATCATAACCAGCATCTGCAATCTATCATCCAATACAAATGATGGGAAGTTCGTTGTATTGGATGGAATTATCTATCTTCCTCCAGTTGATCAGAAGGAGATTCTCCAATGTGACTTATAGAGTTGTGGCCCGCCTGGATGGAAGGCAAATCTCCTAATTAGATCTCAAGCAATTAAAATACTCATGTAGATATCTATCAAACTGACCTTCGGCCTAAAATTCTTATTCAAAAAGTAAAAAATAAAAATGAATGGCTTAAAGTAAAATGTGAACCAAAGATACATTTGAGCAAAAACTCCAATATAAGCCTCCAAATTTTTTATTTTATCCACTTGGAAATAAATACATGATAACATCTCTTGACAGGCAAAAGGAAAACATTACAAGAGAAACAGTCTGCATTTGCCAAATTCATCAATTTTTAAATTGCGGACTATTCTTGATTCAGAAAACATCCTGAATAATTCAAGCCATTTATTCTATATAATTTAAGAGAGGGAACCTAAAAACATCCAAAAAGATCATTTTCTAAGATATTTTATATTTCAAAATACATGTGACTGCAATTTAGATTTAAGCCAAAAAAAAAAACAAAAAAATAAAAAAACAACTGCAAAAGTTAAAGAATCATGGGAAGATCAAACAAATTATAAAAATCCAAAAAGAAATTAGTGTTGTAGCATTGGAAATAGATCAATTGGTGAGAGAGAGAGAGAGAGAGAGAGAGAGAGAGAGAGAGAGAGAGAGCAAAGCATATAATTACAAGACAGTCAAATGTGACTGTGAAAACAAGTCATGAAAGTATCAGAAGCCGATAACTTTCAGATATTAATAAATTTTGAAGGTCAATTCTTGTAGAAACCCATCAAGTAGTGACGTAAACATTGAAACCATAATGACCTGCTGTAGATTGACTTTGGTCAGCTAATGTAGATCTTGTCTAATAAATCACTTCAATCCCCTGAGCCAAAATCTGTTTATCTATATACTCATCTAGTTTCCTCTTTGTCAAATTTCATATTAAATGATTATTTTTCATCATTGATATGAACTGAGTAGGAAGTGGGCAATATATAAGCTTATTTTGTTTGTTGCATGAACTTAATGTAAGTAAATTATATGAACCTACTTATGAGTAACTAAAATGTACTTGTAAGTGTTCGAGGCCAAGCCACTTTGAACAATCCTATTACTGAAGGGAGGCATTATGCAAGCAACAATACAAGCAGACATCAAGAAAAGCAAGTTTCAACCCAACAACTAATCAACATCTTTTCATTAATCAGCACCAATTGAAGTAAACATAAGATGGACAATGGCTAATACAGTAATAACAATATAAACACCATGATAATGGGTTATATTAAAGCTAATCAAGATACCAGGTTTAGAAAAAGGGTCACTCTCTTCATTGAACCATTTTCTTCAAAATCACATTTGAAGAACTGAGTTGTCTCCATGTTGACTCCCATAGCTGCAAAAACAATGGCAAAATTGTCCTTCACTCCATCCTGTCAATTAATAAAAATGATTAAGAAAATCCATATCATTCGAAAAGTTTGAACCCTCACATAATTCTTTTTTTTTAAAAAAATATATATTTAAAAAAAAACTTGAAGGCCAAAAAAAGAAATTGCCATGTTGTTTTTCAATTGTCACATCATTGAAAATTAAAAAGAAATTGCAATTGTAAATTAATCAACATTTCGCTAGAGCATTTAAGTTTTGCAAGTTAGAAAATATCACGGGTCATTGCAACAAAATTTAAACATTTGGCTTACCTACTTGGACTCGACCCATATTTCCATCAGATAACCAGCACACTTAGAGAGAAAAATTGCAAGTGAACTTATGACTGATTTATTTTTTTTCATTTTCATTTGCTTTGGTTAAAATTTTCTATTCCAGTGAATTATTAAGAAAAAGTACACTCCTTTTGCTACTTGTTCAGATTGGATTATGAGACTAAAACCAATTACAGATCTATAGAAATTGCCAATGTTCAATTTCTCAGTTGTCCATACTAAGGATTTGGATGCATTGGGTTTACCTCCATGAGATTTACAGACTTCTCTAACCGCTTCACTAGACCAGCCTGATGACAAATCTGGGCGGCTATTTCATTATGAGGAAGCCCAGCAGCAGAGAAGAGAGGAATCTTCTGTCCTCGGGCGATGGAGTTCATGACATCAATTGTAGATATCCCCGTCTGAATCATCTCTTCAGGATAGGTTCTCTCGCTAGGGTTGATTGAACTTCCTGCAACAGAACAGCCGAGCTTACTACTTGTTCATAAAGAATATGCATTTCAGGTCTTAAAGAATGCTAATTGATGATTTCAAATCCATCATCTCCCTTGAAATGACTCACCTGAAATTTGAACATTACAAGAAACTACATATCATAACCCAAATCAGCATTCAAACAATTGAATTTTTTTTCAACAAAAAATGGTGGACACATAAACAGCACGATGTGATATACAACTGCTAGAGCTGATAATTTGTACAATATGATCAGATTTTTGGTTTGCACAAGCGGGGTTCATGGTTCAGTGATCCAAACCATTGATATCATGAGTCACACTGTGAATGGTCCATGCACCAAAATCTTCCATATGGAAAGTTCCCAACCCTTCAAGTAAAAGGTTAAAAAGCATGAACCTGCATTCAATCAAAACAGGCCAAATGTTCTACAGCTGGATTGTTTGGTGCAAGGTTCATTGAAAGCGATGGTTGTTATATGAAAGGTTTTGGATCACTGAAACATGAGCTACTTGTGTACAGACTCGAAAACACGAAGTAGTCCACCTTCTGCCTTTTCACAAGGACTACTGAACCTCCAATAAAAAAAGGTATACAAAAAGAAAGAAGACAATTTCAGCAGAAAAAACACATGACAACATTTCATTTGCTGTACCAAAAAAGTGGAAGAAAAGGCAGAAAGGAAAACAGATAATTCAGAATCATGGAAAATCAAGTCTCTTAAGTTCAGGTCTCCATTAACTTTCCGCATTGGATGTCCTTGGAAGAACGAAAGTTTTTGATTGATCATCCTCAGAGACAACAGACGAACTAGAAGGTGGACACCTGTATGATTGTTCATCCTCCCAAACCATCCAATTTTTGGCTCACATTTTAGATGGAGCATATCTACAAAATCACACTGACCAAGAGATTCTAACCATCCAATTGATGTACATCAAATGGATAGTAAAAGTAAAACAGTGAGTGGTCCAAATTTTGTAGTCAAAATTAGATTGTTATTGTTTTCTCAGTATAACTTTTGGGTTATGCTCCAAATCCACAAATGGGTCAGTAATTTGGACAGTCTGGATTGCCATACAACTATGCCATGTGTAAGGTTCAAGAGTAACCACCAAATTTTAAATGGTACTAAACTAGCATATGAGTCTAAACCCAAACAAGAAATTTGAACATTAGAAGAAACTACAGATCATAACTCAAATCAGCATTCAAACAATTGAAAATTTTTTCAACAAAAAATGGTGGACACATAAACATAACGGTTCTGGATTTTATGTTGTGCATTAAAAAAAAAAAAAAAAACTAATATAAACATTAATATATTATTAGTAACCATTAATTCTGCATTATTAATATAGAATCAGGATTGGGTTTAGGTTGGGTCTCGTTGCCCGAGCCCAACCTGGTCTCGGCCCAGCCCAACCAAAATTTCAGGTTGGGCTAGTTGGGTTCAGGTTACGCCCGACCCAAGTTGCACACCTATACCACACACGCCCAAAGGAAAGAAGGGGGAAAAAAATAAAGAAAAGGGGAAAAAACAAAGGTAGGTTCCACTTTCTTTCCACCACATCCAAGTCCACCAACACTCCTCTCTTAGGTTCAGATTATTTGTGCCATAAACTGATGTTAATGCTCAACATGAATTTGAACCATATTGACTTTACTTTCACATGTCTAATATTTTTTGCAGTTTGCAAGCTTTGTAATGCAAAGCATTGTGTGTGAAACACGTACTGCAAGTCTACAATAAACCATCATGATATCAGATTACGAATATATGAGAGAGCCTGTGGTCGAGATACACTGTCATGAAATTCGTACTACAAGCCTACAAACCTACTCCAGCATTCCAACATTAAACTACTCCTATCTCAAACTTGAAACATAAGTCACTTTGAAACTCAACAAATGCACACGCGCAGGCACATATATTCCTTATATATTTACACAAGACATTGATTGAGTTTGACAAAAAGGAAGCGTAAGTAGACCCAAATCATGTAAACTGCCAAAGAGAATGAAATTGCAGTGAATTCTTGGGAAATGATAACGATGGTCCACTTACATGAACCAACAGGCCCAAAGAAAAACAATAAACAAGGGTACTTATAATTTCCTTTAAAAAAAATTTAAAAAAAAAAAAAAAACACTAATAGGTATTTTGATTCGTGGCGGAATCCCTTGGTAAATTTGGGATTTACGAGGAATTTTTCTGTTAGAAAAAAAAAAACCCCTCAAAATATTGTAAATCACCCAAGAAATTGCTGAGATAAAGATTTCCCACTATCATTGTTGAAAGTGAGAAACAGGATAAGTGAGGTTTTCAATTTTTTTTATATGTAAAGCTAAATAAATTGGATAGTTTTACCAGACAAGTCTTTTACTTCTCCTTCTTCTAGACATTTAAACAATCACTTGTCATGCGGTCCCAGTCTTCACCCTTCTGCAGATCTCTTCAATCAAGTCACACCTTTTGCCCTCCTACTTTTTCAACTGCTGCTTACACGTACACTGCAGAGTACTAAATCTCGTTGAGCCCAAAAGTCGAACAAATGGTGTGCACCATCTTGAAACTAGCATGATGAGGAAGGAACACAATACGAATATGAAAGCAGTATCTGAGCCATTCATCAGGGGCGTCATCAGGTAGGCCAGGCGTTGAGGAAGCGTTGCATTAAAATCATTGGGATTAAACGGAATGTGAAGATGAAACTTCCAAAGTGAAATGCAGAGGGCAGCATGCGATCTTGATACTTGCGTATGCATTCCTTAATCAAACTGTTCGAACGGTGGGGATGAGAGCTGATGCATCATAACACAACAAATCATCGAAAGGGGTCATTAAACAGTCCGACTTGTGGTCAGAAAATTGATGGTTGGAATAAAACACTCCAATGGTCCAAAATCAACAGACAAATGCACATATGAATACGAGGCTACGATCGTCCAATCTGTTTTCTCTGGGAACATAGTCCATCTACTGTGTGGCCCACCATTCGGACGGTTAGGATCGTGCCACTTGTACAGTAGCAGCATATCTGTGCATCAGTGGGCATATAATGCTAGCCTATCAAATGGCCCCATTTTTTCGGACGGGGATTGCCTGATGACCCAACTCTGGATGGCAAACGAACATTACAGTGGGCCTTAGGAAGTTTTTAATGGTCAGCGTTCAATCGCTACTGTCTCCTGTGGTGTGGTCTACCTGTGGTGTGGTCTACCTCGACATGATGGAGGGAGAAAGAGAGAGAGGAAGTGAGAGACGGAGAGAGAGGGAGAGGGTGCGAGAGAGACAGACAGGGAGAGAGTCAGGGAGAGAGGGAGAGGGTGCGAGAGAGACAGACAGGGAGAGAGTCAGGGAGAGAGGGAGAGGGTGCGAGAGAGACAGACAGGGAGAGAGTCAGGGAGAGAGGGAGAGGGTGCGAGAGAGAGCCAGACAGAGAGAGAGAGAGAGAGAGAGAGAGAGAGAGAGAGAGAGAGAGAAGAGGAGAGGGTGCGAATCGCATACCTTCCGATGCAGAATCACGCCCGAAATCACGCCCGATAGAAACGGAATCACGCCCGAAATGGAGATCGAGTTTTGGGGTTTCTTGAATCCGAAAATGAGAGCAAGAGAGGGGGGAAAATGAAAGCTGGAATCGGGTTTTAGGGTTTCTGTAATCCGAAAATGAGAGGGAGAAAAGGGGGAAGAAATGAGAGGCGCGAGACCGGGAGTCTGAATTTGGGGATTTCAGACACGCACGGTGTGCGTTTTACACCGTTTGGCCGATGCTGGTCGGTGCTCGGTGGGCCCCACTATGATGTACGTGTTATATCCACACCGTCCATCCATTTTGAAATATCATTTTAAGTCATAAGCCATAGAATGATGGAGATAAAAATCTTTAGTGGACACCACCACAAAAAACAGCAGGGAGAGTGATTCCCACCATTGAAACTATTCTAATGCCCATCCATTATCTTTTGGGCCCACCGAGATGTAGTTCACAAATCCAGCCCATACATTATGTGTGTGCCACTTGGATGAGGGGTCATACCAAGTTTCAGACGCATCCAAATTTCAGGTGGGATCCACCAAGTGATTTTATATGTTTTAGGCATCTCTTCATATGATTTTAGATGGTATGGCCCACCGGAGTTCCATATACGGCTGATTTTTGGGATATCCCATAATTCAAAGGGGACCCATCAAATGCAAGGTGTTGATGCTATACACACGTCATGGTGGGGCCCACACAGCTTGACCTCGTGGGGAGTTCCCATGAGCTCCACTGTATAGAACCTTGTCCATATATATTATATAATAGTATAGAACCTTTTCCATATATATTATAGATATCAGGTGGACCACACCACATGAAAACAATAGTGATTGGATATCCATTGTTAAAATCCTCGTAAGGCCCATTGTACTGCTTATTTGGCATCCAATCTGTTTATTAGGTCATACAAGCCTAGATGAAGGGGAAAAATAAAAATCATCTCGATCAAAAACTTTTATGGCCCCAGAATGTTTTAATGATTTCAACCGAATAGTTCCATCGTGGAAGAACCTTTTATTAACAAAGTAACAACAGACCTGCATGTACTTCATCCAATATTTGTGTATCCATACCATTCATCCGTTTTGTCGGCTCATGGAGCATATCCAAATTTCTATTGGACCACGCCACATTTTGGATGAAGCTTATATTTAATTTTTTTATTTTTTTTAATTTTTTTAATTTCCTTTGTCCAGGTATGTTTGACCTAATCAACAGGTTGGATAAAAATAAATATTACAGTAGGCACTAAGGTGGGCCCATGAAATTTCTATTGGTGGGTGTTCAATTACCATTGTTTTTTATTGTTGTAGTCTCCGGCTCCAACGTATGTCATATAGATAAGAATTCCCAAAATCATATAGATAAGAAACCTGCTAAATTCTAAAAGAGCTGAATTGCAAAGTCATATAGATAAGAAACCCGAGGTGTAGATGGAATTTGGTCATGGTATATCACAATGACGTAGAATACATTAGATGAAATAGCACTTTCTCATAACTCATTGAATATCACATAGCATGAACAAGGCTCACATTTCCAATCAGCAGTGGCTCTGAAGGATCCATAAGTATTATGAACCTTCTTTATAAAATAAAAATAAAAAAGATCCATAAACATTATTGAAACTTTAGTAGAAAAAAGGAAAAAAGGTTGAAATTCCTTTGTTACTACTTAAACATCAATAACAAAGGAATCTTTTAATAGGCACTTGTTGATGGACATCAGTCATGGACATTGTTAAATGTAAAAACACCTTGGTTGTTGCTAAAACAACAACACCATTTGCATGCTGAAGCCCATCCTCAAGGAGATTCATTATGTTAAATATCTCATTGTTCTATGAGGGGATATATCTGGAGATCAAGTTAAGTAAAAGACATTGAGCCCATTCAATGAAGCCCCTAATCCTGTGAAGGCACTAGGTAATTTAGATGGTGTTAGTATATTTTGGTGAACTATTTTATACATGAAGAATACTTTATTATATAACTCAATCTGAATGACATAAGATTGAAATCCAAAATGACCTACACTTTTGCAGCACGAAATTGGCAGGAATGACAACTTGATAAATCTTACTTAAAAAGAATAGCAAGAATCTAATTTCATAATCACCTTGATAAAACCAAGCTCCTAAATTATGATCGCCATCCAAAAATAAAACTGAGGCCTACGATCGCCAACATTCTTGCATAAAACACATGCATGGGGCATCTTTGAGTGAATCCAAACTGCACAACTTAAGACCAAAATCGCTCTTTGAAATATGGAAGGTGAAATCCCTAATTTTAAAATTTTAAAATTCCCAAAATCCTAAAATTCCCAATGTGTAAAATCAGAAAAATCCAAATTCAGGGTCCACACTAAAATCTGTAAGCCCCGAAATCCAAATTCAGGGTCCTCTCTCTCGTGTATCCTCTCTCTCTCTGTCTCTCTCGGTCCTCTCTTTCTCTCACGCATCCTCTCCCTTCTCTCTGTCTCTCTCGCATCCGCTCCCGATGGTACTCAGCGGACTGGGCTGACTGCGTAAGGTGTCCATCAGGAGTGGGCTTTTTTTTCACTAAATTCACTAAATTCACTCAGGAATTTTTTTTTTACTCTTTTAAATAAATAGCACTTTTATTATAAAATATTTCAAAAATATTTAAAAACAAATTTTGAATTTTTATTTGCAAAATCTAAAAAAAATTGCTCATATTTTAATTTTTTCTCAAAAATTTCAAAATGCCAATTTTTCTTTTCAAAAGCATTATTTTGTTCTCAAAATATTACTTAAACATATTTAAAAATTTGTAACTTTTCAATATTCTTTTCCATGTGATATTACAAATTATTTAAATACTACCTTTTAATTTTATATATATATATATATATATATATATATATACACACACATGCACACACACACACACACATTTAGGTTATAGACAAAAATTTTAAAAATAAAAACATTTTTTAAAAAATATTTATGAAAAACTTTTCCCGACGAAAATTTTCGTTGGTAAAAGTCTTACCGCCACCATTTCCAGCAGGCTGTAAATTTTAATAGACATTTAGCTACGAATATTTTCGTAGCCAAAGGGGAGTTTTTACCTACGGTTTTCATTTTCGTAGGTAAATGTTAAGTTTTTGAATTTTTGTTACTTGCAAAAAGTTAATTTAACGGACCCTTTAGCTACGATTAGTTTCGTAGCCAAATGTGAGTTGGAAATTTGAACATACCCTTTAGCTACGAATTTTTTTGTAGGTGAATGTAAATGAAATCAAAATTGAAAAGACCCTTTAGCTACGCATATTTTTGTAGGTAAATATTGGTTTTACCTACGAAAATTAATTTCGTAGGTAAAACGTAAATTCAAAATTGAAAAGACCCTTTAGCTACGAATAGTTTCGTAGCTAAAGATGGGTTTTACCTATGAAATTCAATTTTGTAGGTAATAGTAAAGTTTTTGTTTTTTGAAATTCAAATGACCCTTTAGCAACGAATATTGTCATAGGTAAAGATTTTATGGTAAAAAAAAACATCACATGGGTCCTTAGAAAGGTTTCAACGGTGGGTGCCATATCAGTGTAGGTTCCTTTTTTCTGGTTCACTCAAGCCTTGGACCTGCCTCATTTTTTGGTTGACTTACTAAATTTATCTAATAAAATCGTTCAATGGTGTGAATAAAGCACTAACGTAACGGTGGGCCCCACAGAGCCCTGCCCGGATGGATTACCGTTCGGGCGGGGGTAGGACGCAATCCGCGTCCCGCGGTGGGTATCATATTAGTGCAGGTTCCTTTGGTGTGGTCCACTGAAGCCTTGGACCTGCCTCATTTTTTGGTACACATATTAAAATTTTCTGCAAAAATCATTGAACGGCAGGATAAAACAGTTACATCACGGTAGGCTTCACAGAGCCCTGCCTGGACGGATTACCGTCCGGGCGAGGGTAGGACGCAATCCGCGTCGCAATTCAAATGGCCCTCTAGCTACGAATATTTTCGTAGGTAAAAATAGATTTAGGTAAAAGTAAAGTTTTACATTTTTTATGTTTTAAAAAATTAAATACACCTTTTAGCTATGAAGCTATATGTAGGTAAAGATAGCTTTTAGCTACGAAATTTTATTTCGTAGGTAAAAGTAAAGTTTCCCGGTTAAGATGACTTTTAGCTACGAAAATAGATTTCGTAGGTAAAAGTAAAGGTTTCCATTTTTTGTTTTTTTAAAAATTAAAAACACCGTTTTTAGCTACGAATATATTCGTAGGTAAAGATGGATTTTAGCTAAAAAATTCAAAAGGCCTTTTCGCTACGAATATTTTCGTAGGTAAATAAGGGTTTTACCTACGAAATTTATTTTGGTAGGTAAAAGTAAACTTTTGTATTTTTTGGTTTTTGAAAAATTCAAAACACCATTTAGCTACGAAGAGTTTCGTAGGTAAATATGGGTTTTACCTACGAAATATGATTTCGTAGGTAAAAGTAAAGTTTTCAATATCTTGGAAGGTGGGAAAAGTTAAAAGACCCTTTACCTACGAAAATTTTCGTAGGTAAAGATGGCTTTTACCTACGAAATTATATTTCGTCGGTAAAAGTAGGCTTTTACCTACGAAAATTATTTTCGTAGGTAAAAGCCATCTTTACCTACGAAAAAAAATTTCGTAGGTAAAAGTTTCGTAGGTAAAAACCATATTTCTTGTAGTGAACACCCCACCATTAGAAACTTCTTAGGGCACACATTAATGTTTACATAATGTTTATTTTCCATCTAATCTGTTAATAAAGTCATGTAAGCCTAAATGAAAGGTAAAGATAAATATAACCTTGATTTAAAACTTTTATGGCCCATTAACACGGGAAAGAGCGTGAAAAAAATAAAATAAAATCACCAACTACCTCAAGTGTACTAAATCTTGAATCTACAAGGTTATTTTTGAATTTATATAAAAAGAAAAAAAAAAGAAATTGTTTTATTTATCAATAATAATGTTCAGACTTCACATATGAAGAAAAGAAAAATCCTAATTAAGACTAATAATTTGACTAAACAAAAATTTACCCAAAATATTAAAAGTTACTAAAAATATAAAATTTTAATTTAATCATCTAAATGATTCCTGCTATGATTAGAAGCAAATCTTTAGAAGATTGCATAAACTAAAGCTCTAAAATAAAATAAATAAGTTCAACTTAAAACTTACTAAAAATAATAATTTTTTTTTTAACTGTGAATTTGAATTGAAATAAAGTGTTTTTTTTTTTTTTTTTTCCACAAAATGGTTGTGTCACTTGACTCACTTATGGGGTTGATTGGCCTGGATAACCTATTTGAGTCAAAATTCATTAGTCATACATCTTGTAACGATAACTGGATCAAAATTTATCATGGATTTGCGGTTCCCACATGGAACGACAATTTCTCTCAATCCGAACTGAATTTCTTCGATCTGAATGTAACCGGGCGAGTTATGTCATACCCCACGTAAGATTGAGCCGAATTTGAGAGACTAAGTCTGTTTCCATTCAAGCTTCTTTCCCTCCATCTATGCCAATAATAAGTCTGTGGCCCACTCTACATCACCCATGAATGGATGATCACGTTTGTTTTCTATGGCATGGTCCACCTTATAATTGGATCAACTTCATTGTTTCGATAATGCCCTAGAATTATATGGAAAAATGAATGGATGGAGTGTGACACAGAATAGACACATCAAGTTGGGCCCCATGGTAAGGTCGATGGACTAGGATTGCATACTCGGCTAGTAGCGAGGTGGCTACTGACAATGCTCTGTAGGACCCATCATCATGTACGTGTCCTATCCAGGCCTTCCATCCATATTAAAAAAAATATTTTATAACATAGATCTCAAAAATTAGGCAGACTCAAATCTCATATTGTCACGCCCCGAAATCCGGGTACAATGTGTGTACCCTCAGACCCGAGTTTCAGTTCGTAACTCGTACACAAAGTGTACTAATTTAATTCCTTAATCAGTTTAATCAGAGCTGATAATTATATTCAATCTAAGTTCCACTATAATCTCAATCACACATATATAACATCTGGCACCACCCTTAAAAATAAAATAAAACTTCAAAATCAATCATTTATTATATCATCATACTATAATTATGTTTATTCCATTTTAACATTGTTTCAATGAAATAAATCTAAATAATTCATTAAAATCTCAAAATCAATAACAATGTACATTACACGTTAATCAAACTATGCTAACAAATAAATCACATAATTAGAAATTGTCTAATGCCTCAACTTTATTTTCAGATAAGTATGGCCACGTTTTACATGGGTTGTGTTCAGATACGGTACATCCTTCTGGTTCTTGCGCCACATCATCTGCTAATGGCTCCTCTGTACGGTTTTTCCATCAATAAAAAGTTAAGCTGCTCAGACTTAGTGAAATAACCTAGCACGGTTCATAATCATATCAATTAAAATAACATAAAAGTGGATGTAAAATGATATGGATGTAAATGATATATAAATGCATCAGATGGGGTGATCGTCCATCTGCTTGGGTTAGAGGTCGTTAACCCGCATCCACCCGCTGGGTAGGCTTCCACCTTTTGATAGGCTTGGGTATAGCCCACATCTGATAACGCTCTACCAGGATCGACATTATATTTCTTCCAAGGAAGGCCCCTAGGATCAACCATGCATCATGTAAATGTAATGAATGATGAATATTGTATGAATGTATCATTTTCATATTTGGCATAGTTATCCAGATTAAAATATTTACATATGAATTTAACGTACAATTATCATAACAAAATATTCAAATCAGTATATCAATCAATCAAACAATCACAAACGATTTATTTTAATTTTAATGAATTATGAGACAAGTTGGGTTACTCACCTGAGTCTGGTAGTGTAGAATCCACAAGGTAATTAGGTTGGTTTAAATTCAGAAATCCTATCAGTTATACCAACAACATTATTATTCACATATTTTTATTATATGGTGGGGCCCACCTTTGATATACATCCTAGGTTGCCAAATCTTAAATAACGTCAAATCTTAAATAATCAAATAATTAAATTATATATTTATGTAAATTTAATTATTAAGATTTAGATTTTCTTTTTAAGATCCTGAAATTGAATGTTAAATTATTAATTGGGGTAGCCCACCGGATGATTGGATTATCCAGATTCTTGAGGTATTATTATGTTTTGTCTCTACACATTAGATGGATGATGTGGATCTAAGCAGATATACACCGATGACTCATCTCGACCTTTTACGTTAAGTGATACCAACACTTGCGCAAAAATCTAAGATTCATTTATTAAACACTTTAGATTTGACTAATGTGGCTTATCCGATTGTCGGATTGATCTAAAAATTATGACCCTTGTATATTTTGGCTTTAAGGATCATATGATCCGTACAGATCTATCTTAGCACAATTAGATTTCATCCATTCAATATATTCCTAAAATATTATTAACTAGATCCGAAATCATAAAAACATTACTTTATTAAAATTGACTCTACACACCTATACGATGATGGTGTGGATGATCTACACTACACCAAAATCGTCATTTAGGAACGGTTTTTAACCGTTCCTAAATGCTTCAGGAACGGTTCTAAACCGTTCCTAAATGAGGCGTCGCAGAAAAACAGGAACGGTTCAGAACCGTTTTGGGTACCGTTTCCAAATTCCGAAACGGAATTTTAGGAACGGTTTTAAACCGTTCTGGTGCCAGCAGTCTAGGAACGAAATTTTAAAAACGGTATTAAACCTTCTTAACGTTGCCAACGGTCAGATTTTAGGATGGAATTTTATGAACAATTTTAAACCTAGATAAACACGAATTTTAGGATCAAAGGAAATAAATTAACAAAAGTTTATTACATTCCATCAAAATAGAGATTAATCCAAAGAAAAACATAAGAAAATAATGTGCTTGAAGATGTTTCATTGCAAAATCAAATTTATAAAATAAGCTACAGTACAAAGGCTAGCACTTTAAATTATAGCTTTGCGGAGATGGCGTGTGAAGCTCCCTCAATGCATTGATCATCTCCTAGACCCACAGGAACAAGGCGCTTCCCACCTAAGAATATAAATAACTATAGAAAATGAAGTTAATTGGTAACTTAAAGTCATACTAACTATTATGCTAGAAATTAAAGATAATTAATCGCCATATAATTAATGAAGGCATCTTATACAGAAAACAGAATTTCAATGAAGGAATCCTTACTGAACCCATATCTTTTTTTTTCTCCTTCAAAATCACAAATATTAAAAATATCCTGGGTCTTACTGAATTTTATTCACCAAAGAGGAGCCATACAAATTTCTATGCGTGCTTTACTTGGGATGCTATTGATCCCTCCTGGATGCAGTTCCATAATTCCTACCAGAAGTATGAAATTGTTAAAGGAAAGCTGCAACATGGAATACTTGTTGCTGATGGATCTTAAGAAGTCTCAATCTCTTTAGACCATAGTTATTAGGAGGATATATTTTTTAGATGTAACAAAGGTCAGAAAGTCTCAATGTCCTTGTGACATCCACTTCATCCATCAGTTTTGTCAAGTCATGGTAGTCCATGAGCTAATAAAAAAAAACTAGGTAGATAATAAAACCTAGGTGGGCCACACCACAAGAAATACTAGAGGATGGAAACACCATCGATAAGACCTTTATGGAGCCCACCATTCTGTTTATGTTCTATCTAACCCATTCATCAGGTGATGTCCACAAGGATGAAGAGAAAACACAAATATCAGCCTTGTCTTAAACTTTTGTGAGCCCTAATAAATTTTCAATGGTGAGTGTCCAATCCCTATTATTTCTTGCAATGTGGCCGACCTGACTTTTGGAGAAAATTAGAATTAGGAAAGATGCTTGTGCTTGGCACACTTGCAAGTATTCAGGAAGTCCATGAGGCAGGGCCATGATGAATACAGCTTAGGCCAAAATGGGCCAGTCAAATCATACATGAGCCTCACATGTATGAATGAATGGATAATTGATATTCCACCTACAAAATGTGGCAAAAAATGGACTAATTAGAGCAAATTCACTGATGTACTACAAAAGCATCCTAGAGACTGTTAAAATGGTTTGTTTAAAGCTATGAAATGCTTGCAAGTTATGCCTAGAATTATATTGAAAGGGTCAAAACCTGAAAATAACTGAAGATGCAAACAGAACAACCAACCATGACAAAAATCCATTCCAGTCAGCTTTCCAAACACGGAAAAGGGTTTTTCTTTGATACAACAGGAAGAATGCAAGGAAGGTTACCTGTCCACTACAGCAAATCAGGGGGAGGCTGTCCCACTCATTACAAATGCTTGAAGCAGGCTCTGTGCAGCATGGGTCCGTTCAGGTTTTCCTAATATTATAATGGCAGTCTCAGTTGCCCCACATGCAGTTTCAGTGATGGTAATTTTAGCACCAGAAATCTGAAAATGCATTTATTGGTCAGTAACAAAGCATCAAGGATGCAGGAACATCAACAACCATCATGTCTCAGAATAAACCTCATGTATCTGTTTTAAACAGCCTCCAGCCTCTCCATAGAAGTAACAAGTGATCAAGGAACAACAACTTCTACAGTCGTGCTTGTGATAAAAGTTGGCTGGCTTCCACTGCATAGACAAACAGATATCCAAGGCAACGTCACTAACGGACGCAATTCAGCACCTCGAAATACTACCGAAAAAAATTAATACTGAAAGGTATAAATGCACAAACCTAGTAAAATTGTGCATAGAAATTGTAGACATAGGGATGGGAAGCACCTTTTAAACAAGTTGGATGTGAAACGGAAGCCACTTGGGCCCCACGACTGCCCTTTGATACCATTGCTTGCGGTGGCATACCAATGATTCGCACCTTTCGTACCTTTAGAGAGGCAGACTCCTGAAATGGTGGTGCCTCATTTCCTAACGTGGCATTGATGTACATCTTCCTACGGCCCATCGTAATGTTTATTAGCCATCCAACCTATATTGATAAGGTCACATAGACCTGGATGATGGGAAAACACAAATATCAGCTCGATCCAAATTTTGTGGCCCACAAGAACTTTTTAAATGGTGGGCATTCAGTCACCACTGTTTCTTGTGGTGTGGTCCAATTGAGCTTTGAATATGCTTCATTTTCGGGCTCGTGATCTAAAATGAGCTGGCAAAACGTATAGACGGCGTGGATGTACAGAAAATAGAATAAGTTGGGCCCCACAATCACGGCCTCACTGAATCCGCTTGTGCAAAAAATGAGTATCCAAACGAAATTTCTTATCTGGCAGGCCGGGGCTATTGGCAAATCTTCTCGTGGCCCACCTGAAATGCGGCTCCCTTTTGGCAGTCACTACATTCATGCTATCTTACAGCCAATCCATCGATCAATTACTACAAATAAACAGCCAAAAATTACAAATCTACTAAAATTGTAGACATATTACAAATGCGAATAAATTTTTGTCCTGATTAGGAAATCACCGTTTTCAATCAATATCAACTTGAAAGAATCAACCTATCACAAAATTCAAACCTCTTGGCTTATCAATATTCTCTATGAACAGCCAGAAATTAGAATACAAACCATTTCCTTACCCCGATAAGAAGACCAAAGCAATCTGAGAATGCGAAGGTTTGGCAGCTTCTTCAGCTTCGGCAGTGGGTCTCTCTATATAGGAGTATACCAAGGTAAGCTTAGTGAGTTTTTTTATATGTAAAAAAAAACCTACCATGTGATCTACCAAATCAGAACAATAGCATGATTTCAGATATGAAAAAAAAAAAAAAAAAAAAAAAAAAAAAACAAAACAATTCACCGAACATTACAAAATGAAACCAAAATACAGATCCCCCCAATAGATAAAGAGATCATGGAAAATGACAAACAACCTACCATGTGATCTTCCAAAGTCAGAATAATGGCATGATTTAAGACATGAAAAAAGAACCCAAATTCACCCAACACCCAAATTAATAATTCACCCCCAAATAAAATCTTCAAATTATAAAACCAAAAAAAAAAAAAAAACAGCTGATTTACCAAAAATCGTTTTTCCTGCAAGAAACCTAAACTAATTCTACCTTTGATAAAGGGTCCAAGAAATTCCTATGTTGCATTCATATCATGATTTCATCAAGTAATGAAGACAAGAATGCAAAAAGATGGATACAAAATCATAGATGTAACAAAAGCCAATAAAACTACATATAGAAATTCTGTGATACCAGCATCGAACCTGGCAATGGAGATGCATAACTTTTGTCTTTGAGATAGGAACTTCATAAGGAGGATGAGAAACCAAGGCATCAGCAAGCTCCTTGTTCGTTGTGATATTCATGTCACTCGGAAAACATGTGCCATGTGTGTGGTACACAAGATGACAACTTTATTAAAAATGGCAAAGCTGAAAGAAAAAGAACAACAAACAACAAAAAAGACAGAAAGAGGAAGCAGAAAATTACAAGGGCTGCAGCCCAACCCAAAGAACTACATTGGCAAGGGCTAAAGAGAAAACACTTCTAGAGGAACCACATTTATCTCGGAAACATCTCTCACGAGCATTTTATCGAACAGTATGTGTGCATCATTAATCTAACCACATTTTGATGAGCAGATGACCTGAATTTTTTTAAGGGAAGCTACATAGTGGACCCACCTAACTTCGGGAAAAAGAAATTGTTGACTGATAATCCAGATTTCCTGGGTAATGATTGTATTCTTGTAGAATGACAGAAATGGCAATAGATATATCAGATTACTAAGCTCAAACATTTGCTGGATTATGATCAAACCACGGAAGAGTCAAGGCAAAGAAGCCTTAATGTCTGACCTGCAATAATACAATTTTGGTGTAGTGAAGGCTATTATGGTTTAAAAGCTGGTTGGCCTGGATGCAAGGTACTATTGAAAATTGAAAGTGTAAGAAAGTGTTGCCCATTCAATAATTCTACTACATTTGTCTACAAATGTGCCTGTACAAGTGAAGAAATAATAAAGAACAATTTTAAAAAAAGGATGATTCACATTGAACAAGCCCAGGAAGCAATTTGCAGCAGAAAATGATCATGAATATCATAGAAGAACAAAAAATCAGTAACGGTGTGTTTGGGTGCACTAAATATCATGAAATTTCATACTATTTCATTATTAATCAGTCTAGTTTAGTGCAAAACATCAAGAAATTGCATTATATTTGGTGCAACCAAATGCACCCTATATATAAACAACTTTTTGGAAAATCAAAAAACAGAAACACTGAATGTTTCTCTCCTGATTCAAATTCCCAACCCAAAACCAAACCAGTAATTAGTGAAAAGGTATTCCAGGTTACTTGAATAGCGGTTTCATTCTTACAAGCATCATTGTCAATCCCAACCCTGAAAAACAGAAAAGAAATTAGATAAATTAAAAGAAAAAAATCCAATACCAAAACAAAAGCCAAAACAAAAGAAAATAGAGAAAACCACAAAACCCAAGCTGATTTTGGGGGGCAAAAACTAGGCATGCTTAAAAGATTAAATTTCCAAAAATTACATAAAGAAGCACTGAAAAAATCATAAAAAAGACCTTTAAAATTGCAAATCACATACCTTTTAAAAGGCCTTTCACCTTGGTTGTCATTTGGGGTGCAAGGACGACCTATTTGGCAAGCAACGCATCAATGGAATTCTTTCGTTAATGAACCTGTATCTCTGGACATAAAAAATCAAACAGAAAATTGGAATATAATAAAAAAGAAGTCTGACATGATGTTTGTAAAAAAAGAATTTGATAATGATAATAGTAAAAGCATGACTTCGATGTGGAGCATGGACAGTTGGTAGGAATCTATAAGCATTTCAAATAGCATTCAAATTGTCATTTTGGCATATCACAGTTGGTAGGCTTTTGCAGTTCCCTGCATAGATAAAAGGTAAGTGAAATTGGCATGTAGAAATTAAAACCAGAATCATTTGAAAGTTCAACGTTCACTGCATTTTCATCCCTATGCAACAAACTACATGTGTGAGTGTAGAAACATTGGTGTGAGATCTAGGTATAGGCTGGCTGCATTGTGTAAGTGGCCTGACTAAAGCCAATCCACTCATCGAATGAGCTGCATGCATATGTAAAGTGAGATGTGCTCATATATAAAAGAAAAAGAAAAAAAAAAAGAACCTGTACAATAAGGTCAGCCCATATATAAAATAAATAAATAAAACTGACCCAAAATAGGGGATGCACATGGTGTCTTTGGGTGGCTCTCGCTTCATTCTCTTCTTCCTCTTCCATTAAGTTTGGCTCTGACTTTGGGGAGAGGATTCTGCCTAGTGGCCAGAAATTGCTCCTAGTTGTATTTCATAAAAAATAGTAAATTTTTGAAGAGCAGTAGTATAAAAAGTACTAGAAACATTGAAGCAAATGAAAATTGAAACACAGGAAAAAATCGCCTGGGGCATGGCTTTAAAAACAGGTCAGCTTGTCAATAACCATATAAAAAAAAAAAAAAAAAAATTTCCTCCTTTTCAGCAGCACTAGCTTTACAAGCAGCAATTGACACAACTAATATAGCATTTGCACTAAGTTCCTCCTACATCCCAAAATGTTGCAGTCCAGATATTATAACTGATAAAGTGGGCATGTAACGAATTTCAATTTACCAAAAAAGAAAAGAAGATTTTTGGTCGTGTTGTCCACTCCAACCATGGGTGGAACTAATTTTGGTGTGGTGAGGTTCTTCAGATCCACCCATTTCTATCTAAAGCAGTTATATGTTCTCCATCAACTATTAAAAAAATGGATATGCACTTTACTTAAATTCCTGATAAACCAGCATGCTTTCAATTATGATTAGCTAGCAGAAAGCATTCATGAGGAGAATATTTGAAAGAGCACATCAGAGATCTAAATGCACAAAAAAACTGTTTTGTTCAAGCTGCTTCTGCCATTCACACAAGGGTCATGCAAACAAGTCGTGCTTGGTAATGTATAAAGTCTCCACGTAACAAAAGCTATAAGAAGTTGTGCTTACCTGATTGCCTGTATATCTTTCTTGGATAGCTTTGATCTTAGGCTGCAGATTTTGCAATGCGAGTGTCGACTACACCTACACAAGGCATGTTTTTGAAGTTCATAACAGCAGATAATATGGTAAATACACAATTGGCGAGGCCGGTTTAAGGTGATCGACCTTACATGGATTACTTCTTCTGCCAAAACAACCTAAGACATGGACACAATCCCAGAGACATTTAGCAATCCAAGAACTATATACCTAATCATTCTCATAGCCTTATCCCATCTATTTGGGGGCCATCAGACATCTATCAACTCTTATCTACTAAGAGAGGGATAAGGTCCACCAAAGAAGAATATTTCATCCTACTAAGTTTATTTACATGTGCCACATGTATGAGATGATCTGAATGTCTCTTTAATTAATAGGGCCCATAAAAGTATCAAAGAACAGAAAACATGGAGATCAAACAATACTGTGTAATGGTGGAAATAAAAATAAAAATCATTAACTGGATTTTAGTGATTTTTTGCATCAAATCCATGGCCGAAATCAGACAGTTCAGACCGCCAGATGCATTGAATTATCATCTTACCATGTCCTCCCCATTTGCTAGAGGGCAAAAACATCCATGTATCCAACATCAGAAAATAAAAGATTTTTCTGGCTCTTTTGTGTGTAAATCCAAACCATTCATAAATCAACACACTGGATGGAATGGACAGACCAATACCAATAGACCATTTTGCCACTGTGGTTCTCTAGACACCCAAGTAAATCACACCAGGATAGACGAAAATCTCAAGGACAAAACAAGTCATTCCTTTCTCCGGGGCAGCTCGGTGGAACGGTCGTATACAATTTCGAGATCCATCAGTTTCTGCCTAGAATAAAATGACGATATTGCCCCTGTGATTTCCTACCATCCTAGCAGAGACCACACACCTACGGAAGCATCCGTCCCCTCCCTCCCAAATCCAATCAAGCAAGGGCAATTTCGTGATTACACAAAATCAATTAACTCTTGGATTTCTGCCAAATTAACGACGCACCTTGGAAAATCCACCAGAAAATCCGAGCTTCGGCTTGGAATTCGGCGGAAAAAGCTTGAAATCCGGCGATCTGAAGCTTCCGGAGGCGGGAAGAACCGCCAAGCCGTCGATGTGAACTCCAAAAATCTGTAAATCTTCACAGAAAGACGAGACGTTTCCAAAAAAAGGGGAACTGCCGATTACAGAAGAAATGGCCCAAATTAGGGTTTGAATGAGAGAGAATAAGGGAGAAAGATCGAGAGGGAGGAAGATCTGGAGTGAGGGAGCGGGAGAGAGAGAGAGGGAGAGGGAGAGGGAAATCAGGCGTGAGGGAGCGGGAGAGAGAGGGAGAGGGATAGAGATTGAGAGGGAGGGAGTGAGGGAGAGGGAGAGAGATCGGGAGTGAGAGAGAGAGAGAGAGAGAGAGAGAGAGAGAGAGAGAGAGAGAGAGAGAGAGAGAGAGAGAGAGAGAGAGAGAGAGAGAGGTGAGGGAACGGGAGTTTTATTTACTTATTTATTTATTTTGGTTCTGGTACGGTTTGAAATCTAAAACGGCTTAAAACGTTAAACCGTTCCAGAACCAAAATCAGGTTTCGTTCCAAATTGATATTTTGGTGTAGTGCTACACCATATTCATTGTATAGATCAAGAAGAAATTAACAACATAATAAAAAATTAAAAAGATCTAACGATTAGAACTTAGTTGATCGAATCTTCTTAGAATTTTCTCTTCCTTTTACTTTAGGGTTTGTTTTTTTTTTTTTGTTTTTTTTTTTTAATGCAGAAACCATCCGTATTCCTTTTTAAAGAAAATTCTCATAGGATGAGCACATCCTCCCTTATCCTGAATTTGAATTTTTTTTTGACATTTGATAAAAAAAATTATTATTAATATTCCAAGAATCAATCCTTAAACCTCTCCCTTAATTAAGAATGTCTTTACTAACTCATCTATTAACTGATTTTTATTTTTTATTTAAAAATAAAACTTTTAAATATTTATTTTAATTTTTTTAATGCACCAAAATTTAAGGTTGTTACACAAAATTTAGGGTTGTTACACATATGCACCAAAATTTTTTTAATGCACCAAAATTTAGGGTTTTTATTGAACCCTCACCATTCAAAACTTCTTCAGAATGACAAAAGTTTTGGATTAACCTGATATTTGTGTTTTTTCTTCATCAATGCTTGCGGACCTAATCAACAGGTTGGATGGCAAATAAACACTGCAGTAGTGAGCCCCAGGAAGTTTTTAATGGTGGGCATTCCATCGCTATTGTTTTCTTGTGGTGTGATCGAATCCACTTTTGGATATCTCTCATTTTCATGCGGGCCCCACAGCACCTCGCTACTGACGCTGTCAGTATGTAATCCGTTTCCAAGGCCGCGGTCTCACCTAATCCGATCATGAAACACGCTTAACATTTAAAAATTATCATTCGGTTTTTGTATACTATGGAAAGGGTAGTCACGGGCCATAAAGAGTTGAGAGAGAGAGAGAGAGATTAGATTTTTTGGGAATGGCACGTGAGTAGATATTTTGGGAATGGCACGTGGGGGAGTGCCTTTCATGTTCGTGCTTGTCACGTGCTGGAGGTGCCCCAGCACATGAGGGCGGACGTAGATAAACCGGAACTCCTTGTCACGGGCCATAAAGAGTAGAGAGAGAGAGTAGATGTTTTGGGAATGGCACGTGGGGGAGTGCCTTTCATGTTCGTGCTCCTCGTTCTGCGGGGCTCCTTGTCAAGTGCTGGAGGTGCCCCAGCGCATGAGGGCGGACGTACGATAAACCGGAGCTCCTTCCCGCCGGGCTTCATTTTCGGGACCTCGTCCTCTGCTTTTCAGGTTTGCTGCGAACCTCTCTTCCTCTCTCTCTCTCATCCTTCTGGAGGCGTCTAGAATCTTCTACAGGTAACCATGTTTAGACGTTTGAGCATGGTATGGTTTTACAGTACGAAGGAGCAGCGAAGGAAGACGGCAAAGGCATCAGCATATGGGATGCCTATACGCACACACACCCAGGTTTTCTTTCTCTCTCTCTGTTTCTCTTTCTGCATGTTCGAATGATCGGAGCCGTCCATCTGTTGGGAGCTCCGCTAGATCACCAATAGCCGAGAAGACACGCTGATTGATGATCTCAAATGTCCATTTGCAAAGAAACCAGTAAACGGTCCACATTCGATTAGAAATCTCCGCCCTAAAAGAGGCAGACTTCTGTCGCTGTTTACCACCATTTCAAAAACGGTGCTTATGCAGAAACCCTGACGGTCCAATTCATTGACCGAACTGTGAATGGACCATTATCCAAAAATTAGACAGAGATGGGTATTATCAACGGGAAAATGGGATGATTTGTTGGGTGCAATTTTCAAAAGTTGGACCGCCCACATGTGGAATACACTAAGATGGTCAGCTTGGATACAATCTCCTGCCACGTGTCAGATCAAGTTGGACAAACGCCTTTCTCTAATCAGAGTAGATCTCATTTTAGTATTAGCCATTCCTTTGGTGGGGCATTGACAAAAGATTCCTGTGACTTGTGGGTGCAGATAAAATAAAAGACCACAGCAATGGAGACATAGCCCTGGATTCTTATCATCGTTACAAGGTCAGCCGTAAATTCGTAACATCGGGTCCTTACCCATTCCTCAGTGGTCATGCGAAGTACCATTGTGATAGTGTCGGTGTGAGTGCGTGTGTAACAAAATAAAAAAATAAAAAGCCGTCGCTTTCGTATTAATATCGCCTCAGGATAAGAGACGCGGATTTGGTGGTATTCTCAACACCATCCCCAAGCTGTGGTGTTGATGTGTGGGGCTACGGAAGCTATGGTATTATCAACACTGTCCATCCTTTATTCTCTTTCATTTTGGGGCATGAACCAAAAAAAAGTAATGTAGATCCGAAGCTCAAGTGGACCACACCACATAAAGTAATGTAGATCGGAAGCTCAAGTGGACCACACCACATAAACTTATTGAGAGCTACGGAAGTTTTGGATCAAAGTGATATTTGTGTTTTCCCTTCATTAGATGTTCCAATGAACAGGCTTGAAGGTTTCAACCCTAGGCGTCATTTTTTCAACACTACTTCACGGGGTGTGGTCTACTTGAAGCTTGAAGCTTATGTCGTAAAATGATCTTTAATGTACGGCATAGATAAAACACATAAATCACAGTGGTCCTGCATAGACGCTGGCAGGACCGTCCGTCTTTATCTAAGTCCTGGTGGGGTTAGTACCCAATCTGCGTCCGAAGGCCATGTTGCCGAATTTAAGAGATACGTACCACAATAATGCATTCCCTGTATGTCATTGTCAATAAAAAAATTTCGTTTTTGATGCGGTCTGCTGATCAGTGAAAAACTACAGGAAGATGTGAAGATAATGAAGGAAATGGGAATGGACGCATACAGATTCTCCATATCTTGGACCCGAATATTGCCTGGTAAGGAAACACTCTTTGTTTTAAATTCAAAATAAATGAACTAGCGTTCACTCTGTCCATTGGTCAATCGATCTGAGCCGTTCAGACATGTTCGTTTTTGTACCATTTGCCGTTCTACTCCCTAGCCATAAATAATATCTGACATAATGCATGTGAGGCTACCTAAATTTTACTCTGTCCATTCATTTCTACCCAACACCCGAGAAGTGAAAATACAGGGTCTTACAGAGGAAGCAGATCTGGTGTACCGCACACCACCGATTTGGCTGTTGTGGGTACGTCTCGTGCGAAGACGAGCGCTGCCACTTCTCAAGCTCCGAGTTATAGGAACGGTTCAAAGGAGATCAAAGTTACATGGGCCTCAACATGATGTATTTATTACACCGTTTATCTATTTTGCAAGATCATTTAGATCATGATCCCAAAATGATTCATTTCGAAATCTTAACTTGACCATACCATAAATAGGAGTGGGACAATAATTCTCACCGTTTAAACATTAGTCACACATAATATATATTTTCCATCCAATCTATTTATAAGATCACACATACCACACCTGATGAAGAGGAAAACTAAATATGATATTAAAACTTCTATGACCCCAAATGGTAGATGTTCAATTCCCCACTACGTTTTGCATTTTAGTCTACTTGATATTTGGATCGGTACTACCAACTTGCCAAAGGAAAAGACGGTTGGATGTAACACATACCTCTTGATGGGACATATAGAACTTGATGACGTCAACACACTAGCCAAGTGGGTGGTGTGTGGTATGCCAGCTAGTCCGCTACCAACCATTGTAGATTTGACATGTAAATTCTACTGCGATGCTTTTCACGGGTCATACGTGTTGGTATTTGTACCATCAGCCGTTCTACTCTTCCAGTGGACAACATGTCCATGTCGAAGTAGATAGTTGCTAGGTTTGGCCTAGATGGCCTGCTATTTTAATATTGGAATATATAGGTCATATATTATTTATATGACATATGTCACGGATTATTTATTTATTGGAATATATTTGTCATATATTATTTATTTATTTATATACAATTCAGTGTGGTTGAACATCGGCTATGGATATTGTTGCGGCCGGAATCTGACGAACAGATTGGCCGTGAAAGTGCACCTGTGTACAATGATAGGTGCTGATGACGGTCGTGAAGCTTTCGATGGCAGACTTAGATAAAAGGCTTAAGTTTAATTTTTAATTTTTATAACTTACTTTCCCTTGTTTAGGATGACTATATTTATGTGTCCTTGGCGGTTCCAAAATCATCTTATCTTCATAAGATATGCTGGATATGCTGGAAAGTATCTATTTGGATGTGAATCTATTAATGAGAATATCGTCGAGTTCACTTCGATCAACGTGATCTTCAGTCAAGATCACTTCAAATTCTTCTTTTCTAGGTCCGGAGTGGAATTCCCTCCGGATTTCTTATTCTAACCCTAGTCGTGGTCAGCTTGATCAACTCGGGATGTTAAGGAGCTTAAGGCTCGAGCTCCTTGCCTTGTGAGTCCTTTGCCTGTGTTTATAGACGTACTAGGTTAGATGGCTCTTCCCCTCCCAAGATGCGTCTTCAGACATCTTAGCTCATGGGATCATTTCTTCGTTTGCAGAGTCACTTGCTTTGTATCACAACTTTAACAGCTCGATTTAGAAACATGTCTTGGTTCTCTGGTTGCCTCAGCTTTGAGGCACTTCCATCGTGATTGGTCGTTCTTCTCGTATGATGGACCAGTTTGGTTTTGCCGACAACAGTTGTCTTCCATTTTCGATTTCGACTTGTACGAGCTAAGGAAGTAAGATCTCAAACTAGTCTGAAAGTATGGGAATTGAAATTTAAAATTTGAACAGCCTTGTCTTTTTTGAATTTTAAATTGAGCATGGGTTTGTCATTTGTTGGCAGAGGCGTGGGCTAAAAAGTCGACACTCAACGCGGAAGTCGAAAAGGCATGATTACTGATGCGGGATACAAGGGGACATGCATTAATGGTAGATCCCCGTACGGATTTTGGATGAATCACTGGTGGACAACTGTCATTGAGTCGCCTGGGCGAATCCCTCGTTGCCATGTGGAGGGGCGTATTAGTTGAAGCGTCACCTCGTGCTCTTGTGCTAACACGTGGCATTGTGCAGGAGTAAATGCGTTGTCAAGGGAGTTCTATAAATACTCTGATCCCCCTTCAATTCATTTATTTGTTTTGAGAAGCCCAAGCTTTGTCGACCTGCATCCAACCTTACCTTGGTCGAACGGTTTTCACTTCCTAGCGTCCGTCAGTTCTCAGTCCCCTTGTCGGAGCATTTTTCCGGTACACCAAAGCTTCTCTGATCTCTTCTCCATCCTTTTTTTTTTTTCTTTTCCTTTTTCTGATGTCTTTCGGGGAGGACTTTGGGGTAGCAACGATCTCTGACCGCTTTCGGGAGGAGTCGGACAACGGCATTCTAAATATCTGTCTTGGCTTGTTGCTCAGTCTTCCGAGTCCGGTTTCATGGGGCACTGGAGATCTCTTTCTCCAACCAGGGTGGCAGCACCAGCCGAGGCAACTCCTGGTCCTTTGGTGATCTCATTCTTATTGTCGACACCTTCGTGTCGAAGTTGAGTGTGCCAACCTGCACTCCCTTAGGTCAGAGTTCTCCATTCCCAGCTCGGTGGGACTTCGTCTCTCCCGACTTGAAGAAGTTCCTAGTCGACCTCCCAAGGGGGAGGTTGCCTTGTATTCTACCTGTTTTTCTTGTGACCGTCCATCCATTTGGCGAGCTCATCTTAAGGCTTGAGATGAAAAATAAGACAGATCTAACTATCAAGTGAACCACACTGCAAAAAGCAATGGGGGATTGAACATCTACCATCGAAACCCTTTTAGGGGTCACAGAAGTTTTGGATCAATATGAAATTTGTTTTTCCTCATCATCTAGGTCATTGTGACCTTTATGAGCAGATTGGATGGAAAATAAACATTATGGTGGGCCCTACTAATTTTTTAACGGTGAAAATCATTATCCTTGTTGCCATTTGTGATGAGTCCAGTTGATCTTGGATATGATTCAAAAAACTTTTTAGATAATTCTCTAAAATGATCTCGAAAAATGGATAAAGTGTGTGAATATAATAAATGCATCATTGTGGCACCCATGTAACTTTGATCTCCTTTGAACCGTTCCTACAACTCGAAGCTCGAGGAGCGTCAGTGTAAGTACCTGTCATGAGCGCGACGCTCCTCAAGTTCCGATTTTACAAATGGTTCAAAGGAGATCAAAGTTACATGGCCCCACAATGATGTATTTATTATATCCAAACCGTTCATTTATTTTTCGAGATCATTTTAGAACATTAGCCAAAAAATGAATCATATCCAAAGCTCAAATGGATCACACCAAAAATAGCAGTAGGGATAATGATGTTCAACATTAAAAAACTCGTAGGGCCCACCATAATGTTTATTTTCCATCCAATATGTTCACAACGTCACAAATACCTGAACGAAGAGGAAAAACATTTCCATATTGATCCGAAACTTCTTAGACCCCCAAAAGGGTTTCAATGGTAGACGTTCAATCCCCCACTGCTTTTTGCAGTTTGGTCCACTTGATCTTTAGATCTGCCTTATTTTTCATCTCCTTAATATGAGTTCACAAAATGGATGGATGATTTAGATAGAATACATACCTCATGATGTGACCCACAAAACTTGTTGACGTCAATACACCAGCTATATAGCTGGTGTGTGGTACACCAGCCAATCTAATTAATAAGTTAGGCACGTGGGAGTAGAGCTGGGCACGGGACGGCTTGACTCGTTTAGACCTGACTCGACCCAAACAGGATGGGTGAGTCGGTCCAAACCGAGTAGGCCTCGCCCAATCCGAACTCAAACCAAGCTGAGTTCAAGTTACCCAGTAACTCGACCCGAAACTCGATCCGGTTAAACTCAACTCGATCCAAAACTGACTCAACTCGGATTCGAGTATGTATATAATAATAAAAAATTCTAAGTATCTCTAATCTTATACGCCGCACCTGATCCCAAACTCTCTCTCTCTCTCTCTCTCTCTCTCTCTCTCTCTCTCCCTCCTTCATCCTCCTCTTCCAAGCCTGGCAACCACCCACCACTATCACCACTCTCCTCCTCCACTTTCTCTCACCTCTCCACTCCCCGCCTCCCTCATCTTCCAAACCTGGCAGCCACCTACCACCATCACCACCCTCCTCCCCTCTCTCTCTCCTCTCCACTCGCTCCCTCATCTTCCAAACCTGGCAGCCACCCACCACCATCCCTACTCTCTCTCTCTCTCTCTCTCTCTCTCTCTCTCTCTCTCTCTCTCCCCCGAATCGGTGCTAATTCGAATTGACTGGGTACTTTTGACCGAGTTGGACTTGGTCCAGATTAGTCTGGGCCAGAACCAGACTCCGATCGGTTCAGGCATGCTGGACTCGGTATTGAGTCGAGTTGAGTTTGGGTCAAGCCTGTTTCAAAACTGGATCGAGTCGGGTCAGCCCTAACTCGGTCTGACTCGACTCAATGCCCAACTCTACGTGGGAGTGACCTGAGGTGACGAGCATTCACATCTTTTGCAGTAGACAAGGCACATTCATTCACCCGGATGAGTTCCGTACCGCTTGTCACTTGGGTGGCTTCCACTCACGAAAAAAAAATCCCGGCCATTGGATAATCTTCTTCATCCAATCGACTAACATTTTTTTTTCTCATTAAATCTCAGCCGTGTCCCATTTGTGCACTACTGATTAAACTGTTAGGATTGTCGAGCTAGTATGATCAAATCCCTAAATGTTCTTATTACGGATGCAGATTATTTTTTTTAATTTTATTTTTGCACACACCCACACCACATGGGCAGTCGACTGACCCATTTAATAATGGTTTGGATGCAGATAATTTGTGGCTGCAACAAGGGTTCTAGACTGACCTATTTAATAATCACTGGATTTTTGGCCACTGGTCCAATCCATTAGGATTCAGGTAGGGTATGGGTTGGCCCAAGTGAAAAAAGGAAAAAAAGAAAAAAAGAAGCTAACCCATTTATTTACTCAAATAAAGTTCCAAATATGTTGGTTGTATTAAGGTTTTAAATAAAAGGTGATTCGATAACATATATAGTTCTATACTAATGTAAGGAAACTTGAAAGACATTAAAGAAGAACCCTGACTACAAATTGTCTTCTAGAAATCATTTTCATACTACATTATGACCAAAAAAGAAAAAATATCCTTAAACCACATATAATGATAATGGTTATAAGAAATTATTTAATGAAAGCAAGTACAAGCTCCCATCTCTTCCATCCTCAACGGCATGGGAATTGGATTAATTATTGCACATTTGTGCCACAATATAATGAAATTTGATCGGACAGTAGGCCACCATTAGAAATGGAGCCTACGCTAAGCATGTCTAAAAATTATTTCGTTGGGTGGCTATCTTTGATAGTAGCTGTTCGTCCAATCAAATCATGCCATGTTATGATAGTCTACCTGCATGACAAAAACAGGTGACAAATTAAAATAAGAAATAAAACTTTAAAATAAATGGTTAGCATGAACGACTGCTAGCTAATTTTCCTAGATTTAGGTTGGGTCTGCACTGGTTGGGTTTGAGTTGGTCCTTCTTGGGATGACCCAAATTAGACCCATTTAAAATCTAGTCCAACCTTAGATTAGTCAAATTGATTTTCACAGATCTCGAGTAGGGCTGTAAACGGGCCACGCGGGTTGGCTTTAGCTTTGGATTTCTAACTGTTCGGGCCAGGCGGGTTGACTCATGTAATATTTTGAGTGAAACTTTTAAACCAGACATGTCATGAATTCAAAATTTGGACCTGGACCTGCATATTGTTGGGTCCGGTCGGGTCACGGACTTCAACAGTGGATGGGTCACGGAGGAAAAATGGTGTTGATTGGACGATCCTAACCATTAATCCATGATATACAGAAAATCATGCCTCGAACGCAGTAACAAAGTTGATTGGATTGTCCTATCAAGGCCAATTGATGGTGGACCCCACAAGGGATGAGCAGTTAGGTACCCCACCACATATGTCATGTGGACCCCAAACAATGTACCATCCACATCATTTACCATATGCATAGCAAATGTGGACGAATCCACACCATACATTCAACAGGTTCAACAGTGGATGTGGCAAATATTGTAGATGTCTTATCCGTAAGTTGATTGTAGACCGTCTATTGTATATCAATTCTTTCAAGTAATCCCAGATGGAAGGCTGAGTGGAGGAGTGAACGAGGAAGGCATCAAGTATTACAACAACGTCATCAACGAGCTCTTATCCAACGGTCATTATTCAATCTCTCTCTCTCTCTCTCTCTCTCTCTCTCACTACAAACTGTTTGACGTACAGCTAATTATACATGTGAAATGATCCAATGCTCTCTTAGCAGAATAAGTTACCTCATTGCATAGAGATAATTGGACAACATAAGCCATTGATCTGAACTGTCCATTAGGTCCAGCCCACATTAATTTCACGGCCCACTTGGTCTAAGGTCTTGATTCGATGATCCTAACCAGTGAATTTTAACTTTATCATAACCATTCATTTTCAAAGCAATGGAAAGAATGTTTAGGATTACCCGATTAGACAATTTTTAAACCATAAGCAATCAACCATGAGTACCACCAAATGGATGGTTTAAATTATTGATTGGAACAACCTTTCCATTAACAATATCGACCACCCATTGTATATAGGCTATTGATTAGTTGGTTAGAATGATCAGATCATCATTCTTCTCAGTGGCCCATTAGGTGTAGGCTGGACGTAGAGGACAGTGTATGTTTATAGATCAGCTGCTCACATGTACCAATGCAAGTCGCAGAAATTTTACTCAGTTTTTCAGTTTTTATAGGTGGGTCCCAAATTCTCAATGATCCAAACAGTTGATATTTTGGGCTCCACCGTGTATGCTCGGTGCACCAAAACTCTTTTAATAGTCACGCAACAAAGAAACGGCAAAGAAGGAAAATAGAGTGCCATCTAACCCGTTCATTAGATGCATCTCCAATTGCTATGTATAGATTCTAAAACCCAAATAAATCCAAAACTCAAGTGGGCCATACTAATGGGAACAATGGTTGAAATTTCTGAAGGGTTGCTCACCATAGAAACTTTCAGATGGAAAGTGGGGTCCACAGTTGTTTATATGACATCCAAGCCATTCATCATGTGTGGTCCTCCAAGATAAAAGGGACGTGTTCAAACTCCAGTCATTTTAAAATTTAAGAGGGCCACAACAAGCAAATATATCGATTTTAGAAGCAATTGTACATTGCTCCCAGTGGTGTGTCCCACCTGAGTTTTTGATAGGAACTATTCTTCGGATGTACTGTGCCCGTGAGCCTCACCAGATCTATTGTTTGGGTTCCACACACACAATGGGTGGGCCCCACATAGTTTGGATACATGGTAATTACCATACATTGAAACCCATGTGATCATTTTCCAACTTATAATACTTCAAAGGTCATTGTCTCAAACAACTCTCGCACGTGCGCAGGTATACAACCTTTCGTCGCACTCTTTCACTGGGATTTTCCGCAGTCCCTTGAGGACGAGTATGGAGGCTTCTTGAGTTCCAAAGTCGTGTAAGTATAAATACTCTGCTTCCAAATCTCCTCCACCCTTAATTTATGTATTGTGGCGCCTACACCATGCCTCAAGAAAATGGACGGTTCCTATTATCTGCCCGTCTCCTTGTGCAAGCCCTATGCAGTGAGACTTATTGGCTGAACCTTAGTGGCTGGGCTCCTCTAGGGTTGCAAAATGCACCCAGGTTGGTTGGGGCCCACATTGTGAACTTATGGGGGATGGTACATCGGGTGAGCCTATTCAGGATTTGATATCCAAGCCGTCCATCTGGTGGATCTATCCGTTAGACGTTCTAGACCAAAACTAAACCTGGTCCTTGCAGCTTGTGAGCCATGACGTTAGAAATAAGTGATGTGATGACTGGAGGAGTCTTTTCAGCCATACATTTATTTCGTGCACCTGTGGCCCACTAGATAAGTGAACCTGCCTGATTCACGTGCCCTAGCATCTACATAGTGCTTTCCCTTCTGATGGATGGATTGGATTTCATGCCTATGCTGGCACTAGCCAAAGTGAGAGGGTTGGCCTTAGGCCTTGCAAAGGGCTGGCACTGCAACTGGATTTGAACTGATTAGATCAGGCTGGACCTATTCAAAATTTGATTTTTTTGGGCCAAGGGCTGGCCCATTTACAGCCTTAGCTGGGCTGCACTTGAGCGTGGCCCATCTTTCTTTGGTCTGGATTTAGGCTGAGGCTGAAGGGCCGAGAACTGGGCCTGGGATTCAGATTGGGCAATGCATGCATTAAAGCTCAAAAAGGAAAGTGTCCCAACCCAACTAGTGTTAGAGGTAGATAGGGGTGGCAATGGGTTGGATTCGGTTCAGGTCAGCATTGGCCCAAGCCCTGCCCATTTATTAAATGGGCAATCTTGACCCGAACCTGCCCCGCAACCCATAACCTTGTGGCACGACCTGACCCACTTAAAATACATCAAGCCAAGCTCGACCTAAGACAAACCCAATCATAACCAATATGGGTGAGAATTGGCTCATCTGGTTGAACCATAGCCTGACTCATTCACTTAAATGGGAGAAAGTTTATATCGCGAGCCCAACCCACTATCCATTTTTATTGGGCCAAACCGGCTTAGAAGTGGATGACCCAGCTAATCCATGGGCCGACCCAACCCAGCAACACCCATATGTTTCTACTGGTTGGGCCAAAGCTACTCATCATTTCTTATCTAAAGTGGGCCCCGCTATTTAGTTAATGAGGTGGGCATGAAGACTGAATCTAGACCAGTGAACCCAGCCCACTCCTTTTTCACACCCCCAACTGCAGTTGATGTTGCTGTTACAGGGTCGATTTCCGAGACTACGCAGACATCTGTTTTAGAGAATTTGGAGATAGGGTGAAGCACTGGATGACCTTAAATGAGCCGTGGATGTATAGCGTTGGTGCGCATGCGTGGGGCACCTTCGCTCCTGGGCGCTGCTCTTCTTGGGAAAGGGGTAATTGTAGTGCTGGGAATTCTGCAACAGAACCCTACATTGTGGCACACCATCTGCTTCTCGCACATGCAGCCGCTGTGAGACACTACAGGGACGAATATCAGGTAAGGTTCCAAAGGTAGGCGTGTCATTCTGAGTGTTCCTTTAGGTGTGGCCCACTTGAGTTTTCTATCGATTAGAGTTTTACACACTCGATCCACTAACATGAGCTGATACAATAGATGAACGGAGTGTATGTCATACACAGGCATGTTGTAGCCCAGGAGATATTAGATTATGGTTTGTTGGCGATGGCTTAAGATACCGTGGAGGTGGCTAATAGTGACTCGTTTTACATATATGTGGCAAATGCATACGAAATCCCAACCTATGACAGGTGAGCTATACTATTCTATGGAGGGGCTCATCTGTGGTAGCTACCTATCTTCGAATCGTATGCTCTATGCTATGGTAGGACTTCTCGAGAATGTTGCGAAGAACTAGTCATGGTATGGCCCACCTGATGATCAGTTTGGATCTCGTACGTGTTATTCTCGTGTAAGAAAATTGAGTCGCTTACAGGCTTAAAGCCAAAGGAATTTACAAAGGGGAAAACTTTGATACTCCAGCAGAGTATGATGGATGATATGCACTTACTTAGCAATTGCTTAAATTTTGCATATGCCTTGAACAAGTCAAATTAAACTGTCCACATTATGATTTACAGTTTAGATGTATCATGAATAAAATATTACAGTATCTTGATAATCTGATTATCAGATTTCTGGACACTTATTGGACGGTTAAAAATGAAAAATATCCAATATTCATATTTCAGCAAACAAGTGTCCAAGAATCAGGGGCTAGGATTGTTCAATCAATCTGATTTTGCAACTGTGACTTAGAAACATTAGATTCCATAATTTTGTCGGTTTAATCTGAGTTAATATATACCAGCATGAAGAGTCATATGCTGCCTGAGTATCATGCAACTCCCCATTTACAAAGGGGAGCGGATTAGGTGCGGTCCTTACTGTGGAGCCCACCTTGATGTATGTATTCTATATCCATGCCGTCCATCCGTTTTTCTAGATGATTATAAGGCACGACCCCAAAAATGAACCAGACTTAAATCTCAAATGGACCATACTATAGGAAACAGCGGTGATTGACCACCCCCCCATTAAAAACTTCCTAAGGCTCACCCTAAAGTTTCCGTAAAACGTATATTTCCGTACAACCTGTAGATAAGGTCATACAAAGCTGAACGAAGAGAAGATATTAATGGTCAATTGTCACTGTTTCCTTTAGTATGGTCTGCCTGAGACTTGGATCTTCTTCTTTCTCGGTATCATGACCTAAAATCAGCTGGAAAAAAAATAAAATAAAATAAAATGGACAATGTGGATATCGAATACATACATCAAGGTGGGCCCTAAGGTAAGGGCCACACCTAATCCACTCCCTTTACAAACGTTCTAGGCTCTCACTGGTAGGCTGTCAATGGGCCGGGCCGCGCCTGGGGTAGGTCTCGGCCGCGATTTTGAACTGTTTCGAGCCGGGCCGTCCGGTCAAACTAAATCAAATTTCTGATTATCAGGCCCGAGCCTGGCCCATTGACACCCCTACACACTGGAATGGGGGTGGAATCCCCTGTTCAAGCGTAAAACGTTAACACAAACACCTACGACTACGTTGCCTGGCATACGTGTACGAGATCCAGACCGTTCATGCTGAACGTATTGGGTGTTTGTGTTCACATCTTAAAGTCTAGGACTCATCCGTACTGAAATCTGAACCATTCAAATTTTGGGCTCCCTTGTCTATCGAGTGTAGACCGAAATCTACAGATGTTGAACTATCCAAACTTGGGGGGCCCATATATCATATGTGCCACATTTATTCATTACCTAATACTTCTCCAGCCGACCTTTTTGCTGTACAAACTACTAAAACTACCCTTTCTTGAATAGTGAGGGTGAATTTCATAATTCAACGGTCCAGATGAACTCTGTTTACAGGAATCTCAAAAGGGCATTATTGGAATAATCAATATGTCCCGCTGGTTTGTGCCTCTGACAACATCTAAATACGACTATGATGCAGCCCAACGAGCTATGGACTTTATGATTGGATGGTGAGTGATGGAAACTCTAACTTGTATTCTATGTTTTCAAGTGACCATCACAAGGCCCAGATTCACCGGTTCGTATCAGTGGGCCCATGTTTAGTTGATCGAAGCTGTTGATTTTAGGGGTCCCATCGTGGATAGGGGATGTCCCGAAAATCTCTCCAGTTCAAAGATCCAAACCCTGATTAGTGCCTACCAGATAACGGTTGAGAAAAATACAACATGCCAAAATAATGCCAGAAATTGGATGAATGGAATCTCCCATCTGAATGAAATTTACAACTGTTAGCCATCCATGGTAAGGCACATCATTTCAACAGTTCTGATCACTTACATGGCTCAACCGTTTCAGTCGAGACCAATTCGACTGCCATGATATGTTCATTCATCGCTTTGATGATGTATTCTCAAAAGAGAACTGATCAAGCTGCTTGCATGTTTTGCAGCAATAAATCAGTGGTGGAGCCATGATGAAATGAAAAAAATATATATTTATTTTTTTTTCTGGATTTTTCACGGCTGAAAATGCCCTGCATAGCTATTGCCATGCAGACATTTTGTAGGTGATCGGTTGTTGTCTATAAAAGCCAATTATTCAAACTAGTCCAACTAGGTTGATCATAATTCAGCCCTTAACTAGTTTGGATGTTAACAAATCAGAAAGGTCTCTGATTCTGCATGGTTGAACCTGCTTGAATTGGACGGTCTGAATTTTAAAACACTGGTTTGGACGCTACTCACAATTTCAATATTCGTATATGCCATTGTGAAAATACACCATGGAGCTCTGTGGCATGTCACATGCATGATGCTTTTGAGCATGCCCTGGGCCTACCATACACAAAAAAAAAAAAAAAACAGAAGTCTTCGCAGTGTATGCAATGGCTCAAGCAACATTTGTGCAGCATCATGCACAGCGTACGAATATCATGTGTATCACAAAAATCTATCTAGCATGTCATGGTATGGTCACTTTTACGTGCAATTTCACCTTGTTATAATTACAAAATTGCCACTTAATCTTGGTTTCTTCAGGTTTATGGACCCTTTGATCAATGGTGAATATCCACCTATCATGAGGTCTTACGTGAAAATCGGTTACCCAATTTCACAAAAGAGCAATCCGATATGTTGAGAGGATCCTTCGATTTCATTGGCCTAAATTACTACACTTCCAGGTACGCAGCTCACGTTCCTCGTTCTGATACCATCCGAGTAAGCTACACAACCGATTCACACGTTAATGACACAGGTAAATACGATTAAAACCTAATGAAACTCTGCTTCTCTACTCTTTAAATTTTAATTTATTTTCATGGGTGTGTGATTTTATTTTTATTGTTCGTTAACAGCGGAGCAAAACGGGATCCCCATTGGCCCCCAGGTAACATATTTGCATGAGCTAGACACAGTTCCATGTATGATGCGGTTCATGGCTTAGACAAGAAATATTCGTTTACTTGGTTTACTGTGAATTAATGCAGCCCGTGATCTGTTGATTGACGGATCATATTCCCCCCTAGGAAGTGGCCCACGCCACTCATCACTTGCATCCTGATCACATTCGTTATACATACATAAATACATACACACGTTCATACATTGATATTGACGCTGAGAAGGATGTGTTGAGGTCTAGCACAGTCTTCCTCAGGGGGATAACTACTTCGAATCCATGGAGCTTCTCTGGACTCCTCACAGAGATATAACGAATTCATGAAGAAAATAAGAAAATATCAAAAATTGAAATAAATTGATTGATGATCAAAAACGAGTTTACAGTCCCTTAAATAGTAATATGAATCTTGGAAGAAGCTTCAAAATCAAACTACAACTAAAGCTCCCTAAAATCGTGACTTATTTATAAATAGTAAACTTACTATTTATAGAGGTCATGTTTTCTCCTAGACTTCGTGGTTTTCAGCCAAAAATAGTAAGTGCCTTATTTGGCTTAATCATGTTATTATCCTAAATCTTCAAAAAAAAATCATGTTGGACAACTGCTAAAGCTCAGAGGATTAAGAGTTACAATCAAACTAGAACTTACTAAAAATAAAATGAAATTTCAACGGTCGATCTGATGGAATCTCGCAATTCGGCGTGGGCAACCAGTCATAGTGGATTGGTTGGCTAAAGTAGAAATAATATATGCTACATGGAATAACTTATTCTTGTTTGCAAGATATGTCCGTTTTAAGGTTCAACGATCTGGATCACTTCCACCTCCGATCGGGCCTTCTCTGGTCCATCTTAGCCATGAGATTGTCCACAACCCGCTCCACAGCAGATATGCATCTACAGTTATAACATGTTTGTGTTGAAGGTACATCTACACTTATTAGAACCTGAACTGCAGGCTGCTTCACCATGGTTGTATGTGTACCCACGAGGAATCCGAGAAGTGTTGGTCTATGTAAAGAAAAGATACAACAACCCTGTTATTTACATTACTGAGAATGGTAAGTTGATAGATTACTATCTATAATGTTTGTCACTTTCGCATTTTGTAACAGATCCTAACCAATTATCAAGTAGGACACACCTTGGATGGGCCGTATCTCTTGATTGACAATGTACAGACAATCTTAGATTGCTTACAAAGAGAATCAATAATGTTCGTTTATATATCACTGCAGGAGTAGATGAATTCAACAACGATTCCTTGTCACTGGAGGAAGCACTGCAAGATAACATGAGGATTGACTACTATCATCGCCATCTTTTATTTGTTCAAAGTGCCATCAGGTGTGATACTGTTTTCTCCCTTCTCATGTTTTGATGTTTTACATGTGTGATCCATGTACAGAGATAGTTGGATGATCAGAACCGTCCATCTTGTGGGCTCTATATCAAGCTGAAGGGATGATAACGGTCATTAATTTATGAAGTTGAAAATGTGCCCGTTGAAATTTTCTCTCCAGTGGTTCACATTCAACTTTATATATTGATGGTCAGGTTCATCTATTGAGTATTGAGTTTTAGAACATAGCTCATCCATGGTAAATCTTTTGGCAATCCAACCAACTTTTAAAACTGAACGCAGTCGATCAACCCAGCTTTTCCAACTAAATCATGGCCCTCATTGTAAGTGGATACCCATGAAGATTATACTGATTGAATGATCTTAACCATCTAGTTCTGGCCATTGAGTTTGGTTCACTGTCTGTTTTTCTTTTAACCACCCATCCGTTGGAAACCAGTTGGATGGCTATGATTGTCTAGTACAGAATTACATACTAACGGTTGGTATTTGGATTGTTGGTAGGGATGGCGTGGATGTGAGGGGGTACTTTGCATGGTCACTGTTGGACGACTTCGAATGGGCAGATGGTTTCACCGTTAGATTTGGCCTTAATTCACCGTTAGATTTGGCCTTAATTACGTGGATTAAAGATGGTCTGAAGAGATACCCAAAGCAATCCGCCCTTTGGTTTCAGCAGTTTCTCAGAAGGTGTGAGAGTACCGAGAATTCCATCTCCTCTGCATGATATGTTTCAGCAGTTTCCCAGAATGTGTGAGGGTACCGAGAATTCCATCTCCTCCACATGATAGGTGGGTCATGGACATAATACCAATACAAGTAAGTCACATGTATGATTTAACTTTATGAAATTAGTGTGAATAAGTGTAGTTTAGTGCCTAAAAGATAGGCGGTTTTATTTATCCAATCATGTTTGTATATTTACTCCCATGGGTGACACATATGATGTGGTTGGCTCGAATTCAGTATGTACAAAAATACATTCGACTTACACATGGAAACGAGGCAAACACTAATGCACCAGCGATGTAGATAAAAGATTGAAGAGACCATGCTTATATGATAATGCTTCTCTGATGCTCCAGAAATGATATATGGAGAGTTAGTGTATGCACCATGTTGGGCTTAGAAGGGCTTAAAGCAGTGGGAATAATCTTATTCAATGAACTAGGATTTAATTTGTGGTGGATCTGCTGTGTTTTTGGGGAAGGGCCGAACATGACCAAGTCAAACCGGTTGGACTATACCTCAGGTCCAACCATCTTAGGAATATTAATGTTATTTAATAATAATATATAAATGCTACGAAGAGAAGGGGTTGCCCACTGGAGTGGGGCCGTTGTAGTGTTTATATGAAATCCATTATGATCTTTAGGTGAGTCATCCCGTGTTAGATCCAGGGCCGAAACTTCAGCCCCATCTATGATTCAGGTCAACCATCGATTAGGAATAGTATACGGGACAATACACACCCTCCAAAATATTTTCATTTGTGTGGCCCACTTAAATTATAGATGGGTATGATTTTTAGCCCCGATCCTAAATTTTAGCGTTTCAACTAATGAAGTTGAAGATAGTAATCATAGTGGGCCCTGTGAAAATCAAAGATGTGCGTCTCTCTCCCAACTATTTCCCTCGGTGTGGCCCACCTGAACCATAGGTCAGCCTGAATTTTGGTCCATGGGCCTAACATAGGATTATATATCTAATGGATGGAGTGGATCTCACAATCACATCATATAATATAGTAGGTACAAAAAAAATTAAAAAATCAAGTGTAGTTGTTGGTCTCCACCTACTGCGATAAAAGTCACATCTTTCTAAAAGTTGGAGTTGTTAAGTGCAACAAATTGGACCACAAGTTATACACCAATCATATGATAACTGTTGGGGGAAAAAAATAGTACAAGTCCGAAGGTTCGGATGGACCAACTCTACTGACACCGCCCATGAATCCGAGGCAACAAGCCCGACTGAGGCAGGTAGGTAAAACGCCTAAAGGAGAGCTTTGGCTCAGGTTATAGGAAATGAATTCCAACCGATACCTACAAAGTCAGGAGCCATAGGCAAATTATATAGGATGCATGAAATTGGCTTAGAAAACGAGACAACAACATCTAAAAGGCCGGTTAAGGCCCAAAACCTAAAAGCCACCTGACTGACCATAAAGCCGATCCATATTTAGGTCGGTTATAAGGTCGGCTATCGGAGTAAGAGAGAGTATCGATTATTGATCGGTTCCATTTCTTTCGACAGAAGGCAGACTATTTTATCCTTGCAACTAGCCGAAATCCACTTGATATTAGAGTCGGTTAGGACCGAGACAAGCAAGGAAGAGACGGTGTAAATGAAAACACTGTCCCGAATATCTAGTAAAAGGATCCCCAATCTCGAAGATCTTGGGATCGGGGCGGAGTCCAAAAACGGATCAAATCAACCCTCCAAGATATCGGGAAGAGAATCCCTGCGCGGCGGGACCCTCACATTCCTATAAATATAGGGGAAACTCCACGTTGAAAGGTACGCAGAAAATTCTCAAAAAACCCTTCTCTTATGCAGTCCTAGCACTGACTTTAGCATTGGAGGTTCCCTGGCTCTAGCCAGGGTCTCCTTTGTCTCCTTCTTGTGCAGGTGATAGGACCTGAGAGGAGGATGCACCAGTTTTTTGCATCAACAGATTCGCGCCGTCTGTGGGAACAATACAAAAAGTCATTTTCCAGGCTTTATCGATAAGCATCAAGCAAGTTTCAATGGTGAGAACCAGAAGAACTGCTTAAAACGAGCTTACTGAGGTCGTTGTTACTGGACCGCTAGCACTTGAAGGTCCGCCGGGTACGAACGGAGCTCGAGGGCCCCAGAACCAACCCCATAACTGACAAAGTTCTGCCCCCCATCCAGCAACCTCCGTTTCGACCAGGCACAATCAACGGAACCGAGGAAACGGTCAATTAGATAAGCAAGTCCAAGAGCTTAGGACCGATCTGAACTATATTGAAGCAGATGCTGGAGTAGATCCATCGTTAGCAAGTTCTGCCTCACTATGACAGCGGCCGAGCGAATGTTCCGCAACAATTCGCCGACCCTCAGGCTTGCCGCTCCCCGATCTGTCCCTCAGTCGAGTCAGCACCAGGGTCCGCCCGAGCCTACACTTGCTCATTTTGTAACCACCTCGTTGCCAACCTCCGACCTACGACACGAAATAGATCGGAAGAGGCGCAGCAGGCCTCCGGTTGAGGGTACGACCAATAGTGACGAACCCTGGAAAGCCGACCTCTAGGACTTCAGAAGAGAAATGCGAGAAGAGATCGCTGATATGAAGCAAGGCCATGATGCACATCCAACAAGGCCCAAGGCAAAAGCATCTCCGTTCATAGAAGAGATAATGCAGGCTCGATTACCGGAACGATTCCGTCTTCCGCAGATTACGTCCTTCACCGGCAAGACCGATCCTACCGAGCACATCAAATCCTTTTGGACATATATGGAGCTACACGACGCCTCGGACGCTGTAATGTGCCCAGCTTTCTCCCTCACCTTAGCCGACGTAGCTCGACTTTGGTTCAAACAGTTGAAACCTAAATCTATTGGCTTGTTCACAGAGCTCAACGATTCCTTCTTTACCAATTTTATTGGTAGGAAAAAAAGCTGAAGCCACCTGCACATTTGAATAATATAGTTCAGAAAGAGGGAGAACTGCTGAAAGATTATATCAAGCGTTTCAACTTCGAGTCGCTCCAAGTTCAGAAATATTCAGACGAAACAGTACTTAACTCGATCATGCAAGGCGTCCGAGACAAGCCGTTTTTGGCCTCCTTAGACAAAAACCCACCGACTACTTTGATGGAGTTCATGACTTGGTCAGATAAATATGCGGATGCCGAGGAAACCCGGATCATGCGCGAAGCCGCTTAGAACGCAAAAATCCTCGCCAAAGAGTCAGTAAAGAAAGAAGTTGACTCGGCCAGTGGGAAGAAGCGTAAAGATGATCGGATGCGTGATGAGCGTAAGTCAGGTAAACGGCCAGACCGCAAGTTTTCAACGTATACCCCGCTTAATAAGTCGCAAGAACAGGTTTTGATGGAAATTAAGGGTGAAGGATTCGTCAACTGGCCAGATAAGCTCCGAAGCAACCCAAACCGACAGAGCAAAAACAAGTACTTCCATTACCATCGTGATCATGGGCATAATATGAGTGACTGCTATCACCTAAAAGAAGAAATCGAACGACTCATCCGAGAAGGACGTCTCAGAGAGCACGTTGAAAGAACCGGGATAATGGAAGAACATTCGGGAGATAATTGACCCACGGAGGAAATCCGAACCATCATCGGTGGTCTCCGAGGCGGAGGCGAATCAAATAAGACTAGAAAAAATCATGCTAGGAACATCAGTCGACCCGAGTCCTAAATCCTGATACTAGCTCGGCCTTCGAAAGAAAAGAAAAAGGAGAAATACTGCATATCGTTCACTGATGAAAACGCTCGGGGCATCTATCATTTTCATGATACGTGGGACATGGACCACAATATCAGTACAAAAACGTCACATGTATGATTTAACTTGATGGATCTATTCTCAAAATCATCCTTTCAAGGTGAATATTGCATTGTGTACTTATTATTGTTTACGTGTGTATATATTTATTCATTTTATTATATTGAGGATTTTCAATGTTTGAATTTATATGAATGAATGTAATTATTTCATAATAAAATATCTTCATAGATATTGAGATTGGTTATTATGATGAGATGCGGTTGATATTCATTGATTAAAGACTACATATGAGATGTACTTCTGCTTTAATTTATGAGATTATGAGGATAAAATCTCACAGTTATCGGCACAATCAGCTCCATATCCTATCAAATCATATAATTATATATTGGTTTATTAGATGAATCCCATGTCATGATAGTGTATAGACAAATGCTCGATCATTCATGATGTGTGATTTGAGTCATGTGTATTGAAAGACCAATCACTTATAAGCAATGTATCGATTCCAATCTATATGCGAGCATACTAATCATATGTCTCTTGTGTTGTTATTGCTTTACGTTACTAGACAATGTTGCAATAAGGTCATGGTACTTTGGTGTGCATTGGCCTCCACATCCTCCTCCTCCGTTTCCTCCCCAGGAGGATTAGGTCTGCCAGGGGTAGTCGCCAGCGACGCCCCTCTGCGAGAAGGACCTGCCGAAGTAGGGCGCTCCACCGAAGACCCAGCTACTCTTTTCGAATACTGGAAAACTTCATTGGCACTTACGACCATCTCCGCCAACAGCGAGGGCGATTCCGAGACATTCCAGAAGTGTCTCGTTTCGCCCTCGTCACCGGAAACTCCCTCCCGGGGGCTCTGAGAACCTTGCATCGCCATTAAAATTTAAAATGAAAGGGAGGGAGAGAGTTAAAACTCACCGGAGAGAAAGAGGACGATCGAGAAAGAAGCAAATGAGGAGATAAAAAATCGAAAACGGAGCGGAAAATGGCGAGGAACGTGGAAACAATGAAAACGAGATTGAGGACGTGCGCGCGAAAATGGGGAACGAGCGTCCCGCTCCTCCTTTTATAGCGCTGCCACGTGGCTAGGGCGTTTAAGGAGGAGTCGAATCGACGACCGTTTCGACTCCCCCGCCCGATACGTGGCGCACGCCGATTGACGAAGACGTCGCCCTCGCCATGTGTCCGATTCTCATTAGCTGGAAGGACACTCTGACGGCTTCTCACACGTGCGGCCACGATCGACAAACCGGCGCATGACTCCGAACATTAAATGCTCCATTATAACGTTGGCCCCAATCCAAGCCGACCCAAGAAACTCTTTACTCCTCATCATCCACGCGGTTGACATGAGGAGTAAGGGGGGTTACTGTTGGGGGAAAAAATAGTACAGTCCGAAGGCTCGGCTATGGAATGGATCAACTCTACTGACACTGCCCATGAATCCGAGGCAACAAGCCCGACTGAGGCAGGTAGGTAAAATACCTAAAGGAGAGACTTGGCTCGGGTTATAGGAAATGAATTCCAACCAAGACCTACAGAGTCAGGAACCATAGACAAATTATATAGGATGCATGAAGTTGGCTCGGAAGACGAGGCAGCAACATCTAAAAGGCCGGTTAAGGCCCAATACCTAAAAGCCACCCGACCGACCATAAAGCCGATCCATATTTGGGTTGGTTATAAGGTCAGCTATCGGAGTAAGAGAGGGTATCGATTATTGATCGGTTCCATTTTGTCCGACAGAAGGCAAACTATTTTATCCTTGCAACTAGCCGAGATCCACTCGATATTAAAGTCGGTTAGGACCGAGAGGAGGACGCACCATTTTTTTGCATCAACAATAACTTCTAAAGTATCAAGTGCACATGACATTCAAACCTTTCAACAGGTTGGCCCCACTATCGTAATCGCCTACAATAATGAACAATTGTATATATTGTTGTTATTTAATCTAAACACATGGCCACATGTGTAATGAATTATCCAAATTCAATCAAATGTGTGCAATTAAGAATAGTATTGGGCAATGCCAGAGTCATATTTAACTCGAATCGATTGAATGCTTGTCGCCCCATATGCCAAATTAGTTGGATTAGAACTAGACTTGTGAATGTTGGCACTAGAAAACTCAAATATTTTTTATTGAATAATGTCTAATGTACATAAGTTTTTTATTATATCACTAATAAAGAAAAATAAAACTCTAATTCAAGATTATCCAAAATAGCAAAATTTTAACCCTAATAAAAATCCTAATTCAACTAAATTTGTACTTACTCAAAATAGTAAGTTTTGCCAAAAATAGAAAGTCCTAAAAAGAACTTGTCTGGAGGATTCTCGATATGATTACAATCAATCTTTAAAACATATAAAAATCTAAAACTCTAAAAATAAGGAAACACGACGAAAATCAGAATTACTAAAAATAGTATTTTTTTTTTTCTAAAATCTTGATTTTGAATTGGAAGTGTGCATTTTATCATGAAATGGACAAACACAACTTTTTATGTAGGTCGGTTAAGCCCAAATGGCCCACTACATAAAGATCAATAGGTCGTGCGTCTTGTAACGATATATACTCAAATCAAAAGTTATGGTTAATTTACTGTTCACACTTTAAATGCCAATATCTTCTTATCCTGAGTGAATTCCTTCGAACTGGGCATGCTTAGGGCCCAGTAACGTCATGCCCTACATAGGACTAGGCCTGAATTTGACAAACTACTTTTGTTTGGCTTTCTTTTGGTCTAAGCATACTAAGAATGCATCTATATCGCATCTTATATCAGTCCTCTCCACTTGGAAAGAACTCGTTCTTGAGTTATTCAATAGACTTAGCTCATGATACTCATATAGATCCGCTACATTGAAATCCCATGAGATTTCCATGCCCTTGGGAAGATCAACTACATAAGTATTATCATTGATTTTTTTGAGGATCAGAACGAGGACTATTTTTTTAATTCCTCAACTTGTTATACATCCCCGCAAAAAATCCTTCCTTGTGTAAGTGAACTAGCACGTTATTACCCATTTTAAATACCTTCTTGTGCTAATGTTTATCAGCATCTTTCTGATACTTAACATTAAACTCCTGTAACTTCTTTTGTACCTCATAATGCACTGTCACGATTTTGTCCGCCATATTTTTTTGCGGCAGCACTCGTACCTGGTAACTTAGGTAAAGAGATTAGGTTGAGTGTATACTTAGGAACACGACCATATACAACCTTAAATGAGGACTTGTTGGTAGATCAATTCTGCATATTATTAAAGGTGAACTCCACCTGAGCAAGAGCAATATCCTGCATTTATGGGAAGGGAGATAACTTGTCAGGAAGTTCATCAGGCATAATCCCCTTAAACTCCTACAACACTAGTTTCAACTTCTCTTAAAAGTTCATGGGTTCTACTTCTTTTTCATTTTCAAGTAATGCATTGATTCATTGTCTCCTTAGATTCTTTGACAAAATCTCGTACCTCCACTTTAAATGTCTTGAGTTAGTTTTCTGTTCTCATAGGGGCGATGATAATCTTTTTACTATCTTTAACAAATATAAATATGTTATTTTAGCCTCTATGTGTAGCATTAATATCATACTGCTATGGTCGACAAAGTAGTATGTGACAAGCCCACATATTAACCGTGTCATACATCACATCATCCTTATAATATTTATCAATGGAGAAGGGAATATGACATCGTTTAATTACCTTTATTTCACTGACCTCCTTGATCCATCAAATTGTGTACACAAAGAAGTGTCTCTCTTTCTTCAGTTGCATCTTTTCCGCCATAGTCTTTGACATTATATCCTCACTACTCATAACATCTATTAGCATATCACAAACCTTTTTGTTCACAATGCACCTAGTTTAAAAGATGTGCCACTGTAAATATATCTCATCTTTTGGTGTGTATGACAACTTCCCCACGATCAAAGTAAGGTCCTGTGATTCACCATTATTGGGTGGTGGTCTTCAATTTATCACTAATGTCGCACCACAAATATGATAATTGTGAGCTCCATCGCATATCTCATGTTGCTCATTATTACGAATACAGGTCCATCCTAAGGCTTTTGCCAACGGCCGATCACTGCACCTACAATCTTTGCAAGTCTCGCAGATTCTTTTGTCAAAAAGCTTCAAACACCATTGCTGTCATACAGTTGTTTCCTGGAGCATCATTTATAGGATTGTTGTGCACACCATTGTTAGATGCTATCGAATCGAGGAAAAGTCTCGTTCTGATACTAACTGACTAGGGAAGAGCGCGAAAATGTGAAGAGAGATCACTATAAGTGATTAAAACCTTGAATCCACAAGAAAAAAGAGAAAAAACTCAAATATTTTTATTAAATAATATCTAATGTTTATGATTTCTTAATTATACCACTAACAAAAAATAAAACCCTAATTCAAAATTATCTAAAATCTTAAAATTTCTAACCCTAATAAAAGTTATAATTCAACTAAAATAGAACTTACTCGAAATAATAAGTTTTGGCGAAAATAAAAAGTTCTAAAGGAATCTTATTGGAGGATTCATGGCATGATTACAATCATGCATTCTCTAAAATAGATAAAATTTTAAAACTCTAAAAATAAGAAAATATGACAAAAAATCAAAGTTATTAAAAATAGTAATTTTTTTTCATAAAATTCTTTTATTGAACGGGTAGTATGAATTTTCTCATGAAATGGATGAATGTGACCTGTTATGCTGGTCGGTTGACCTTGGATGGCCCGTTACATAAAGATCAATGAATTTTTTCAAATCAGACGTGCTTGCCTAGTTACTTCAAGCTCTCTCTCTCTCTCTCTCTCTCTCTCTCTCCTCTCTCTCTCCCCCTCATCTCTCTCTCCTCTCTCTCTCTCCTCTCTCTCTCTCTCTCTCTCTCCCCTAGATTTTTGGGTAGGAATGTCCACTGTAACAAGGGGGACGGTGTCCCCCCCCCCCCCCGACGCGGATTGTGTCCTACCCCCGCCCGGACGGTAATCCGTTCGGGCAGGGCTCTGTGGGGCCCACAGTGATGTGAGTGTTTTATCCACGCCGTTCAATGCTGTTTTCAGATAATTTTAGTATAAGAACCAAAATTGAGGCGGGTCAAGGCTTAATTGGGCCACAAAGTGGGCAACGGTGGGTGTCATTATCAGTGTAGGTTCCTTTGGTGTGGTCCACTTAAGCCTTGGACCCGCCTCAATTTTTGGTTCTTATATTAAAATTATCTGAAAACAGCGTTGAACGGCGTGGATAAGATCCTTGGAACACAACTCTCCATAAGCTATTGATTACTTAAATAAGATCCTTGGAACACAACTCTCCGTAAGCTACCGAGCTTTGTGTCCAATCTTAAGTGCCCAATAGTATTAGATGCGATGCATCTCAAACCAACATAAACATATTTCATAATAATTAACTAAACCGAAAAATGCATCATGCCAATCCACTGAGGTTTAAAAACAGTGGTTTTTCATGGCACTTCAAGGGTATGCTAATCAACAATATGTGCCAAACTTTTGTGTGCCCCACGTGATTCAAATAGGGTGATCCAAATTGTCCATTTCATTGCTTGTGGGCCTGAGCCATGTGTGGCCCATTACAAATTCTAATAATTATAACTCGTGACGTGGCCAAATAAAAAGTGCCATGTATGCACATCAAACGAGGGTCTCATGGTAAAAATGGCACAATCTTCTTTTTATACCGAGTAACTCTACTTTTCATTGGGCTGCATCTGAAATGCGGAGCTTTTTATTTGGCTACTTTAGGGTTATGTTTACTTGGTCATTAGCAATATTTCTCATCCTAAAAAATGGCATGAGTTGAGATGCAAGTTTTGATGTATTGTCAACATTACCTAACTATCATATTGATGAATATTTATCAAACTCTTAAAAATGGAATATATCTAATGGTCTTATTTAAGTAATCAATAACTTACAAATTAGTGGTTTAGATTGTTCAACCAATTTAATTTTGGTCTAATTTGAGTTTTAAGTGTATGCCATGTGTACCTTTTTCTATGTGCTACTACATCAAGCATCATATGCAGCCTAAAGTATCAAATAGCTCGACATGATCCAATTTTACAAGTAGGGGTCCTGTGACAGAGCTGGTGTGATGTAGATATGTGGTCCCGGATTTTATCCCAACTTTGATACCACGTGGATTAAAATAAATTAGGATGAATTGTTGAGTCGAATCCCTTATCTTATTATAAACTGGATCCACAGTGATTTACTCGAACATGGATTGGCCCTACCTTTGCCCCAGCTGGGAAAGGTTAGGAGCTTTGAGTGGCCCCGTGATTTATGGGTTTTATACACGCTGTCCATCCATGATTTCATATCATTTTAGAATATAAACTTAAAACTGAGGCAGATTTAAGACAGATGAGCTATAGTACAATAGGGGATTACACTCTTGAGGGCGGCAAAAGTTTTGGACCTAGTTGATATTTGTGTTTTCTCTTTATCAAGGTTCACGTAACTTTATATGAATAGGTTGAATGACAAATAAACATCGCGGGAGGCTCTTAGAAAAGTTTCAACTGTGAGAATTATTATCACAGCTGCTTCTTGTGGTGTGGTCCACTTGAGCATTGGATCTACCTAAATTTTGTTCCAATCTTGTAAAATGTCACAGGAAAATGGATGGACGGCATGGATAAAACTCATACATCATAGTGGCCATTCAAAGCTCCTGCCCGTTCCTATCTTGAGATGGGCGGAGTAGGACGCAATCCGCGTCCGATTTACTCAGCACGATAAAAGTGTGTACTGAGTACAGAGTCTGATTTCCGTTTTCACGGACAGGGATTTCCCGCAAAAGCCTTTGGCAGAAGCGCGCGTGATGTTGTGAGGAAGCCATGTCAAAATTGAGCAGGATCTAAGACTCAAGTCGGCCTTACTAAAGAAAAAAAGGTGGTCAGGGAAATTCTGTTGTTGAAACTTTATATGATGTTTACTTATGGCATCCATACTGTTCACGAGGTTATTCATGATGGTATGAACTGAAAACACAAAAATAAATAGTATGATTCAAAACTTCTTTAGCCACATTTGAGTATTGAATCCGGTTCATTTTTGACCTCATGTCCTAACTCACAAAAGGGATGGAGGGGATGGATTTATTGTAGACATCATAGTGGTCCCTGACAATGTTTGGCAGGAAATCCGCATCCCATTTTCACCACGTGGCGAGAAAGATATGTCTATTTAGGGAGCAGGGAACACTTCAGTAGCCAAAAGGTTACTTTGGCTACTGAAGTAACGTGGCAAAATGGCATTGGTGAATACCAATAGGCTGTTTCCTTCCGTTAAATGCTCTTCCAGCTCCATAAGCGGATGATTTTCCGTTTAGGCCGTTTTATCTTAAGAAAAGAAAGGACGCAGATTTCCTGCCAAGGACTTTGCAGGAAGTTCCTGCGGTAGGAACCCAGGTGGGGCCACTGTAATGTTTGTGAGTACAATTCAGAATATGAAGTTAAAAGTGAACTGTTTCCAGCTCTCAAGTAAGCCAAAAACGTGATAATTGAACGTCAACAGTTGAAATATTCTTGGGCCACAAAAGTTTTTAGTCGCATATATGTGATTTCAGTTCATTCCAGTAGGGATGAAGTTATTAACTGTATGGATGGCTTGTAAACATCACTGTCCAACCCAGGTAAATTTTAACCGTAGGAATTTCCCTAACTATATTTTTCCTTTAGAACAGCTCACTTGAGCTTTGGATACGGTTCATTTTTAGCATCATGTCCCTGAAATGAACTCAAAAAACGGATGGAAGGGGAGGATTTCTAACGAACATCAAAGTGAGCCCCAACTGGTTCCCAGCTCAGGAACTTCCTGCGGAAGCCTTTTGCAGGAAATCCGTGTCCGAAAAAACGTGCGTGGACTTTACCGGTACGTGGCCAAGGGAAGCGCGTACTGAGTAAACTCTGTGGGGTCCACTTAATTTATGTATTTTATCCCGTTTATCTATCTATTTTATAAGATAATTTTAGTGCGTTAATTCAAAACCTAAGCATATAAAAGGCTAAAATCGACTACACCGAAGGAAACCGTGTGAATTGAATTTATACTTATGAAAAAATGTTGGGGCTATGGAAGTTTTGGATCAAGATTATATTTATTTTTTCACCTTCATCCACGTTTTTTTTGATCCTTTGAATAGTTTGGTGAAAAATAAATATCACTGTAGGGGCTGGGAAAGGTTTCAACTGTGGAAATCATTATTTCCACTGTTTCCTGTGGTATGGTCCACTTTAGATTTTTATAAGCTTCAATTTTGGGCTCAACGCCTAAAATTAGATGGAAAAACAGGTGGAAGGTGCGGATAAATCACGTAAATTCACAGTTGGCCCAACTGAATTTTCGCACAATCCGATTTCGTGGCCGAGTGGGTGCACGGCTCCGTTAACGGATTTAACAAAGTAGCATTTATACCAAGGAAACATACTAGTTGTAGGTAACCAATGGTGTTTTGCCACATCACTAGGCTACTGAAGCGTTCAGTATCCAATCCGCTCCCGTCTATTTACGCTGAGTTTTCTTTAAAAGGAGGAGGAGAGGGGGAGAGAGGGAGAGAAGATATTTTGGGAATGGCGCATGGAAGAGGGCCTGTCCTATTCCTACTCCTCGTTCTGCTGGGCTCCTTGTCATGTGGTGGAGGTGCCCCAGCACGTGAGGACCGACGTCCGATAAATCGGAGCTCCTTCCCGCCGGGCTTCATTTTCGGGACCTCGTCTGCTGCTTATCAGGTTTCCTCTCTCTCTTTCTCTAATCCTTCTGGAAGCTTCTAGAGATAACCATTTTTTCACTTGTGAGCATGGTATGGTTTTACAGTGCGAAGGAGCAGCTGAGGAAGACGGCAAAGGCATCAGCATATGGGATACTTACACGCGCACACACCCAGGTTCTCTCTCTCTCTGCATGTTCGAATAATCGGAGCCGTCCATCTGTTGGGGGCTCCGCCAGAATCACTAATAACCCAAAAGTCAAGCTGATTGATGATTGCAAATGGACATTTTCAAAGAAAACAGTAAACGGCGCCCCACATTCGATCAGAAATATCCGCCCTAAGAGGCAGACTTCTGTCGAAGTTTAATACCATTTCAAAAGGACGCGGATTGCGTCCTACCCCCGCCCGGACGGTAATCCGTCCGGGCAGGGCTCTCTGGGACCCACCGTGATGTAATAATTTTATCCACGCCGTTGAGATTTTCTCTCAAATCATTTTAAGCTATGACAAAAAAAAAGCCACGCAAAAGGCTTAAATGGATCACAAATTGGGGATTAAACGTTCACCATTAAAAACTTCTTAGGAACGGGAGAAGCTTCGGATCAAGCTGATATTTATGTTTTCGCTTCATCCACGTCTACGTGACCTTATGAATAGGTTGTATAGTAAAAAAACATCATGGTGGCCCTTAGAAATGTTTCAACGGTGAGTGTCATATCACTGCAGCTTCCTTTGGTGTAGTCCACTGGAGGTGTGAACCTACTTCATTTTTTTATCTCATAGCTTAAAATGATTTGAGAGAAAATCTCAACGGCGTGGATAAAAAACTTACATCACAGTGGGCCCCAGAGAGCCCTGCACGGACGGATTACCGTCCGGGCGGGGGTAGGACGCAATCCGCGTCCATTTCAAAAACGGTGCTGGCACTGAACCGAACACAAGGCAAAGTTGTGCAGAAACCCTGACCGTCCAATTTATTGACTCAACAGTGGATGGGCCATTTTTGAAAGAACCGTCTGAATTTCCCCCATGGAATTTGGATAGCTCACAATTTTAGTTGCAATCACCCAACTGATAGCCATCAATTGGATGGATAGGATTGCTTGACCAGTGTAATTTTATACTGCCCCCAATTTGGATGGCCCGGATTGCCGTCCATGCTTACCACTCGTGAGTAGTGAGTCACTACTATTTTTAAAATGGCAGGTAGGCCAAGATCTAAACCGTCCATCTAGTGATCCTTCCATGTTCAAGGGCTGAAAATTGTTCAGAGTGTACTTCCCTATCTATATGAGTGTGATCTACAAATGGACAGCAAAATGGAAATGGTTAGTAATCAGGATTCAACAGGAAAAAAATTAATGGATGGGATGATACGTTCGGTTTAATTTTCTAACTTGGACTGGCCACATCACATGTGAGAACCCGGGTAAAACCCCCTGCCACGTGTCAGATCAAGTGAGGCAAACACCTTTGTCTGATCCTAGCGGGGTCTAGTTTTTATTAACCATTCCCTTGGTGGGGCATTGATAAAAGATTCCTGTAACTTGTGGAGCAGACAAAATAAAGGGCCGAAGCAATGGAGATATAGCCGTGGATTCCTATCATCGCTACAAGGTCAGCTGTCGCTTTCCTATTATTATTGTTATAACACCACCCCAAGCCGTTCTGCAGTGCGTGGACCACTTCAGCTTCAGGTCTACTTCATTTTTTGTAGCACGCCATGAAAATCCATAAAAATGTGTCAAAATGAATGGACGGCATGAGTATTAAACATATATATCAAGTTGGGCCCCACATCACACACCACCGCTGGGGGCGATGTAGGCAAGATCAGCACTTGGATTGTATCCTATGGACCACACTAAATAGCTAACTTAGGTTGCATTAAATGCAAGAAGCATTAGAAGAGTTATATGTATAGAAGAGTTATATGTGGTGGTGTGGTTCACTTGAGCTTTGGATTTATCTATTTTGGAATTATAATTTAAAATGATCTAAGAAAAGGCATTAGCGGTGTGGATATCATGGTGGGCATAAACGATGCCCTCACAAATCTGCCACTCCCAGCTAGAGAGGAGGGATTGCTAGGGTGGGTCGCGATCCTTATTGCCGGTATTTCTATGTTATCCATCCATTTTGTTTGATCATTTTAGAAATGAAATAGATCCAAATCTCACGGGACTATACCATAAGAAACAATAGTGATTGACGTTAAAAACTTTTTGTGAGCCACAGCAGTTTTGGATCAAGCTGTTATTTGATTTTTATTTTTTTTTCCCTTCATCTAACTTTTTGTGACCTTGCCAACAGGTTGAAAGACAAATAAAAGTTATATAACGAATATGGTGGGCCTTAGGAAGTTTTTGATAGTATGGAATTTGGATCTACTTCATTTTTTGTATCATGCCAAAAAATGAACTAAAAAAGGGATAAAGTACATGGATGTAGAATACATACATCAATCAAGATGCGCCACTCGGTAAGGGCCTCACCTTCTTAGGTGATGTCATGCCTCCCCTAATCTGTGAGGCGGGCTGCACTCTTGACTGGGGTGGGATTGAGTAGGCTCCACTTTGATAGATGAAGCAATGAAATCATTTTTCCTCAAAAGTTGTGGACATTCATTTGAAAAGAAACTTACATCATTTCAAGGTTAAGAAGACCGTCCAAGCAGTTCAGTTCACGTGGGACCATGTAAAATGATAATTTCAAAATAAGAAATAGAAGTAAAATTGAAATCCATCCAAAATTGACATCCCGCCTTTTCATGTCGATTTCATGTTACTTTCCATGAATAGGTCTTCATAATTTTCCTCCATTCAATATTGATAGGTGGGATGTCTCAATCTCATATATATATATATATATATAGAGAGAGAGAGAGAGAGATGAGGAGAGAGAGAGAGAGAGAGAGAGAGAGAGAGAGAGAGAGAGAGAGAGAGAGAGAGAGAGAGAGAGAGAGAGAGAGAGAGAGAGAGAGAGAGAGAGAGAGAGAGAGAGCCTGTATTAAAAAACAAGAATAGGTAGGAAAATTATTTGATTGGTTTTATAAGATATTTTCTTGTATTTGATTTGCAAAGTATAAAAATTACTAAAAAATTCAAGGTGACGTTTGTTTAATTAATCAGAAGTTTCTGCTTGCAGAACAAACATACTTTTAAAAGTTAGTTCATTTCTTGATAATTAATACCTATGGAAATAATCATTATAATTTATTTATTTTTTTTACTTTCTGGCTTATCACATGCCTAGCAATTGGATTCCACAAACCAATGGTCTGGATCACCGGACCATGGGATGGGCCCATTTGTCAGAATTTAAAACACTTATGTCCGAAGATCTAGGCCATGTATCATTTAACTTTTCTTAAAGCATGGGCCGGCTGAAATTGAAATCATCTTCATGTGACGCCAGCAATGTCCCCAAACCTTTTTTAAATGGCAAAGGGCACGACCGACAAACTCTGCACAGTGGGACCCAACTGATGAGCCGCTTTGATTCCTCTCACACGTGCCATATTGCCGAACGTGAGAGATTATAGATATAAAAGTGCATTCCCGGTAGTTGAATAAAAAAAAATCCTTTTTTCTTTTTTATGTGCTACGCTGACTATCAAATGCTACAGGAAGATGTGAAGATAATGAAGGAAATGGGGATGGACGCATACAGATTTTCCATATCTTGGACCCGAATATTGCCTCGTAAGAGAACATGCTGTTTTAAATTCAAAATAAATGAAGTAGCGTTCACTGTACATAGGTCAATCGATCTGAGCCGTTCAATCAACCGGCCACAGCTAGGAAGTCACCCATCTGCATATGCCTTACACGTACCACTAACATGTCAAATGTTAGGAATATTCATTGTGAACAAAAGATGGGTCATACTGTAATGAATGGCTTGTATTAAAATCAAGATGGGTCTACTCATCGACCAGAAATAAGGCCAATTTCGTTGGAAAGCAGGTGGCAGAACTCAGTGTTCGGTTAGTGGGTTTGGCCTGATTTTCATGTCAGGTGATCAATTCGGTATGCAATACAAAGTTGATGATAGGATTGTCCTATCAAGGCTAATTAATGGTGGACCCCACAAGGGATGAGCAGTCAGGTGCCCCACCACATATGTTATGTGGACCCCAAACAATGTACCGTTCACATCATTTATCATATGCATAGCAAATGTGGATGAATCCACACCATACATTCAACAGGTTCAACAGTGGATGGGGCAAATATTGTAAATGCCTTATCCGTTAGTTGATTATAGACCGTCTACTGCATATCAATTCTTTCAAGTAATCCCAGATGGAAGGCTGAGTGGAGGAGTAAACGTGGAAGGCATCAAGTATTACAACAACCTCATCAACGAGCTCTTATCCAACGGTCATTATTCAATCTCTCTCTGATCTCACACAAGTTTTTTTTTTTTTTTCTCCTTCACATACACGTAACTGTTTGAGGTAAAATTAATTATATATGAGCAATGATACAATGATCTCTTAGCAGAGTAAGTTATAGTGCTTCTCGTTGCATAGAGACAATTGGACAATATAAGGCACTGGGTCAAAGCACTGATTCGATGATCCCAACTTATAATACTTCAAAGGTCATTGTCTCAAACAACTCTCGCACATGCGCAGGTATACAGCCCTTCGTAGCAATATTTCACTGGGATTTTCCGCAGTCCCTTGAGGACGAGTATGGAGGTTTCTTGAGTTCCAAAGTCGTGTAAGTATAAATACTCTGCTTCCAAATCTCCTCCACCCTTGATCACTATGCCTCAAGAAAATGGACGGTTCATATCATCTGCCCCATCTCCCTGTACAAGCCCATGCAGCGAGACATGTAGGCTGAACTTTAGTCGCTGGGCTCATCCAGGGCTCCAAAACGCATCCAGGTTGGTTGGGGCCCTGATTTTGAACTTATTGGGGCTGACCCATCATGGGAACCTTTCAGGATTTGATAGGGCGGGGGTTAGATACTGACAAGGTCAGTAGCCAATTGCTACTGAAGTGACGTCACTAAACTCTGTGGACCCTAGCATGATGCATGTGTTATATCCATACCGTCCATCCATTTGGAGAGATCATTTTATAGCATGAGAGAAATAATGAGATAAATCTAAAATTCAAGTGGACCCCACCATAGAAAACAGTGGAAAAAGTGACATCCACCGTTCAAAACTTCTTAGGGGCCACAGAAGTTTCCGTTCAAGCTTATACTTTTGTTTTCACTTCATCTATCTCTATGTTAACTTATGAACCGGTTAGATATAAAAAATATGTCATGGTGGGCATTATAAATGTTTCAAACGGTGGGTGTGGCTTATCCCATGGTTATCTGTGATGGTCCACTTGAACTTTATATCTATCTCATTCTTTTTCTCATGCCATAAATGCTATAAAACGATCTCTACGAATGGTTGGACTTAGGGTAGGGTCCACATGGCTTGGTGACGTTACTTCCGTAGCGATTTGGCTGCTGACCTTGTCAGTATCTAAACCGCTCTCCGCAGCAGGTGAGCCATGACGTCAGAAATAGGCGATGTGATGACTGGACGTGCCTTTTCAGCCGTACATTTATTTCGTGCACCGTGGCTCACTAGATAAGTGAACCTACCTGATTCCTGTGCCCCAGTAACTACATAGTGATACCCTTCTGATGGATGGATCGGATCCCATACCTATGCGCCATGTTGGCACAATCCAAAGTGAGCGGGCTGGCCTTAGGCTCGCAATGGGCCGGAATTTGAACTAGTGAGGCTGCACCTATTCAAAATTTTAATTTTTCTGGGCCAATGGCTTAGAAGTGGATGGCCCAGCCTGATCCATGGGCTGACCCAACCCAGCAACACCCATATGTTTCTATTGGTTGGGCCAAAGCTGGTCATCATTTCTTATCTAATGGGCTGCATCGGGAGTTGGCCTAGCTATTTAGTTAATGAGGTGGGCATGAAGATTGAATCTAGACCAGTGAAACCAGCCCACACCCCTAACTGAAGTTGATGTTGCTGTTACAGGACCGATTTCCGAGACTATGCAGACATCTGCTTCAGAGAATTTGGAGACAGGGTGAAGCACTGGATCACCTTGAATGAGCCGTGGATGTATAGCGTTGGTGCGTATTCGTGGGGCACCTACGCTCCTGGGCGCTGCTCTTCTTGGGAAAGGGGTAATTGTAGCGCTGGGAATTCTGCAACAGAACCGTACATTGTGGCACACCATCTGCTTCTTGCACATGCAGCCGCTGTAAGACACTACAGGGACAAGTATCAGGTAAGAGCCAAACAAAGGGTGGTGCATCTGATGGACGGTTTAGATTTCATACACGTTTAGTTGTTGCCCACTCATTAAGAAAGTAAACTCAGCGTAGGGGATGTGAGCCCAAAAATCAGGCCAACCACTGGAACCTTCTCAACACCCCCAAAGTTTTGGATCAGGCTGATAATTTGGAATGTATTGAAATCTGAACCATTCAAACATTGGGCCCCATTGTCTATCTATCGAGTGTAGACAGAAATTTACAATGTTGAACTATCCAAACTTTAGAGGCCCATATATCATATGTGCCACGTGTTCGGAGCGTAGGTTATTTCTTAACTAATACTTCTCGGCAGACTTTTTTTTTTTTTTTTTTTTTTCCCTTTCTGTACAAACTACTACCCTTTCAAGCAGCGAGAGTTAATTTCATATTTCAACGGTCCGGATGAACTCTCTTTACAGGAATTTCAAAAGGGCATTATAGGAATAATCAATATCGCCCACTGGTATGTGCCCACGTCCGCATCTAATTCCGACTATGATGCTTCCCAACGAGCTATAGACTTTATGATTGGATGGTGAGTTATGGAAAATCTACCTTCTTTCTCTATGTTTTCAAGTGACCATCACAAGATAGTAATGCCAAAATAATATGCCAGAAATTGAATGAATGGGATCTCCCATCAGGAGAAACTTTAGAGGTGTTAGCCTTCCATAGTAAGGCACATCATATCAACGGTTCTGATCACTCAATTGGCTTGAAACTAATTCGACTGTTCAGTTCCAATTGACCCATGAGATGTTCATCCATGCCTTCTCTAAACAGAACTAATCAACATATTAAGAGTATCACAAAAATCCATATTTGGATGTCACAGTATTTATCACTTTCACATGCGAGTTCACCTTATTATAATTACATAATTGCCACTTAATCTTGGTTTATTCAGGTTTATGGATCCTTTAACCAATGGTGAATATCCACCTATCATGAGATCTTACGTGGAAAATCGGCTACCAAAATTCACAAAAGAGCAATCTGATATGTTGAGAGGATCCTTCGATTTCATGGGCTTAAATTACTACACTTCAAAGTACGCAGCTCAGGTTTCTCTTTCTGATACCATCCGAGTAAGCTACACAACTGATTCACGTGTTAATGTCACAGGTAAATACAACTAAAACCTAGTGGAATTCTGCTTCTCTACTCTTTTAAATTTAATTTATTTTTATGAGCATGTAATTTTTATTTTTATATTATCTTTTGTAACAGTGGAGCGAAATGGGATCCCCATTGGCCCTCAGGTAAGCTAAGACATGGTTCCATGTATGGTGTGGTTTATGGCTCAGACATCACAAGCCCACATTCCATTTGGGAATTTCTACATTAAAGCATACACCCTCCCCAAATTCTCCCATTGTTCCTTCCTACGTGCGCTACCTGAGTTATGGGATATAGGCCTAACATGAAGAGGCACATCTAATGAGCAAGTTAGATGACTCTCACACATTACAATGGACCCCACACAGCTGCCATATGTTTGAACATAGGGTAATGTTTCCCTTTTGGCAATTCACTTCCTCTCTACATATGCATTTCACGAGCCATACTGATGTAGAACGGGCCGTGGACACTTTCATGGTCAAGATGGACAAAGGTCTGATCAAAGGGAAGTGATCAGGACCGTCAAAACCCTAAAGCATGCAGAATGTATCTAAAGGCGAATTACAACGCGAAGCGACATCTAAAGTGACATGAAACTCGAGCATCTACTTTGCAGTACTGTAGTTGTCGCTTCATCTTAAAGTAAAGGATTATGCCGGCATCCTTTGCCCAATAGGGCCATCCAGATTTTCAATGATCACTACTCCTGAGATACTGCGCTTTTTCATTATGAAAACCTGCAAAAGAAAACGCACTGAAACGGTCAGTCACAAGCATGACCTGTAAGGTAGGGCATGCGTTATAGGAAAGTGAAGGTGACCCCATATTCTCAACGTGACAAAACCGACCTGGTGGAAAATGAGATTAATAAAAGAAGAATGGAAGAGGGATCCATCGGAGACTGGATCAAAGGGCTGGACGTTGAGTGCTGCAAATGATCGGCTAAGTACTCCCATACCATACATGATTTTGGAGTGGGAGAAGCTACTTTAGCCAACTAACCCAACCATGCTAGGTTGCCCACGCTGGATTTGCGAGATTCCATCATATCTTATTTTAATTTAATTTTTACTATTGATAGTGAGTTTTATCTCAATGATAGTTTTTCATACTTTGAGCTTTAGGAGTCCTGCCAACACGAAAATGGCTTATAAAAATTAGGAACATAACAAGGTTAGGACAAATTGGACACTTAACTATTTTTGGTCGAAAACCATGAAGTTTAGTAGAAATCATGACCGTCTATCCCCTGTGGAAGATGGTGATTGACCTCATCATCTCCATCCCTGCGTCACATACCTACCAGCAATTTGCATGAATGTAAATTGTACTTACACCCACATAGTTGGACATGTGATAGGCATTAAGCATGCAACCATTCACGGGTGTGCTTTTGTGTGTGCACTGATCATTAGAACCTGAATTGCAGGCTGCTTCAACATGGCTGTATGTGTACCCACAGGGCATCCGACATATGTTGGTCTACCTAAAGAAGAGATACAACAACCCCGTTATTTATGTTACTGAGAACGGTAAGATGATAGAGTACTACTACCTAGAATGTATGTCACTTTTGCATTTTATATCAGATCCGAACCGATTATCAGGTAGGCCATACCTTGGATGGGCCGTATGTCATTAATGACACTGTACAGACAATCTAGATTGTTTACAAGGAGAAGCAATTAATAATGTTCGTTATTTATGTCGGTACAGGAGTAGATGAGTTCAACAGCGATTCCTTGTCACTGGAGGAAGCGTTGCAGGACAACATGAGGATCGACTACTATCATCGCCATCTTTTATTTGTTCAAAGTGCCATCAGGTGTGGTTGTAGTTAATTACTCCCGTCTTGTGTTTTAATGTTTTACATGTGGGGTCCATATGCAGAGATAGTCGACGATCAGAACCGTACATCTTGTGGGCTTTATGTCTTGCTGAAGGAAAGATGACCGTTATTGATTTATGAAGTTGAAAATATGACCGTTGAAATTTTCTCTCCAGTGGTTCACGTTCGGCTTTACATATTGATGATGGTCTCAGGTTCATCTGTTCAGTATGAGTTTGGGAACATGCATGGGTCGCCATGAAAATTACACTAATTGGATGATCTTAACCATTTAGTTCTGCCCGTTGAGTTTGAATCACTATTATATGTTTTCATATAACCATTCATTTGCTGGAAACCAGCTGGACGGTTAGGGTGGTCTATTCTGGAATTACTCACTGACGGTTGAGATTTGGACTGTTGGCAGGGATGGTGTGGATGTGAGGGGCTACTTTGCGTGGTCATTGTTGGACAACTTCGAATGGGCAGATGGCTTCACCGTTAGATTTGGCCTTAATTACGTGGATTATAAAGACGGTCTGAAGAGATACCCAAAGCAATCCGCCCTTTGGTTTCAGCAGTTTCTTAGAGGGTGTGAAGGTAGAGAGAATTCCATCTCCTCCGCATGATAAGTGGGACATGGACCACAATATCAGTACAAAAACGTCACAGGTATGATTTAACTTTATGGATCTATTCTCAAAATCATCCTTTCAAGGTGAATATTGCATTGTGTACTTATTATTGTCTACGTGTGTATATATTTATTCATTTTATTATAATGTGGTTTTTCAATGTTTGAATTTATAGGAATGAATGTAATTATTTCATAATAAAATATCTTCATAGATATTGAGATTGGTTATTATGATGAGATGCGGTTGATATTCATCGATTAAAGACTACATATGAGATGTACAATCAGCTTCATAGTCTATCAAATCATATAAATTTATCAGCACAATCAGCTTCATAGCCTATCAGATCATATAAATTTATACATTGGTTTATTAGATGAATCCCATGTCATAATAGTGTATAGACGAATGCTCGATCATTCAAGATGTGTGATTTGAGTCATGTGTACTAAAAGACCAATCACTTATAAGCAATGTATCGATTCCAATCTAGTAGCCATGCGAGCATGCTAATCATGTCTCTTGTATTGTTATTGCTTTATGCTACTTAACAATGTTGCAATAAGGTCACAGTACTTTGGTGTGCATTGGCCATACATACAAATTGATCAATTGAGATATAAGCACGCTATCAAAGCAGCAAAAAAAAGTTAGGTAAGAGCACACTAACAAATTAGCAACCAAACTAAGAGCCATGAAGATATGTGAGAGGAAGATCATAAATGATTACACAGTAGTGATGAAGCATAAGAGACTTATCTACAACATTGGATTAAGGATGGTTGAATTTTATTTCAAACTATTTTGTAGAAAAAATATTTATAAATTATTATATTAATATTTTCAGTGAATTTTAATCGGTCAAATTTGCAAAGATAAAATCCATCCAATCTCAAAAAATAGATAAGTGCATCACGATCAAAGCATTGGTATTTGTATATATACATAAATAGAATCGAAAGTACTTAATTAAGTATGATCAAATCAATTATTTAGGACAAGCGGTTGAAAACTGGAATGAATTGTTTCTGATTCACTTGTGAACTTAGTACAATGCCATCCCTTAAGGAAGATTAGTCTAGGAAGTCTCACATGAATTCAATTTTTTCCAAGCAACTTTTTTATATTTATAACCAATCTACTATAAAAATTATTTTCAAGAAATTGATGAACTTACATATGCAAAACCCCTCATTTTCTCTCTTGCAAACTCTAGAATCGATTTAGCCTTAGCCCTCATTATTCTACCCTAATCCCACAAGTACACTCATATATATAGTGTACTATAATCGGAATAGAAAACTAATTGCACAATTACGTAAAATTGCGTGTACCGTCGATCTATGCATCAATTGATTGATACCGATCGAGCAAACATCAATCGATCGAGCACCCATATTTGATCAATCGACTCAACCATCCGATCGATCAAACTTGTTCGAAATTGTCCAAAGACCAATCTATTTACTCTGGGGTTCACTCGATTGATCGATTAGACTATTCAATCAATCAAGATCCCTTATATATGATAGATTGAAGAGATCTAAACAAAAATTATGGGACAACAATTATTATGTTTGAGATTTTTTGGTCCATGTACCATCAACTTCAAAGCTAATAAAATGAATCATTGGGTCCCGAACCATGGGTCCTACTTTCACAAACAGAAAGCCAAAAAGATGATATACAAAGTTTCTACCCAGCATTACATTATACCTCCTTATTAAACACAATGATCTATTGTAAAGGAGATTTGATAAATCTTATTCCACGAGCATGATCCACACCATTCATTAGGTGGGTGTACCGTTTGTGTGATAATGCCAAAAAATCAGGCCTGTTTGGCATCAGGTGAGCCAAATGCCAAAACATAGAGTTTTAGAGGAACTAGATCACAGCGTTGCATTAACTGAACTCGTGTGCCACGTTATTACCTGACAAGCCATAAGTTTTGACACATCGCCACCTTACAACACCATCATGTGTAGCGTAGGAGATGATTATGTGCAGCCCAGGCCTCACCCAAGACGATGCAGGCCTTACTGTGAGGCCCACCTTGAATTATGTATTTTAAATCCACGCCATCCATCTCTTCTACCAAATAATTATAGGTATGAGCCCAAAAACGAAGAAGATCCAAAAACTCAGGTGGAACATATTATAAAAAATAATGGTAATTGAACCACCATTGAAAATTACTTAGGGTGCACCGTCATGTTTCTGTTGTACCATATTTTTGGCCATTCTGGAAAAAGCCAATAGGAAGGCAATATGTGGTATTATATGAGAAATAGGAGGTAGATCAAAAGATCTTCAAGATACTTGGAGCACTTTTTGCAGAATTACGACTGATGTAAATTGAATTTTACACATTAGTGGATGGTCGACAGAGTGATATCGATGTGGTCGAGTTACTCTAAAGTCTAACGAGTGATGAAAGAAATATGATCGAGCATTTCGAGATGCAAAGGGTGACCGAGAGAAACAAAGCTTAGACGATAGAAGAAGAATAGTCGCAAAAGAGAAACAAGAGAATGATTTAGAAAAAAGCTTTTCAATTATGTAACCATTACAATAATGGAAGAACGATACGAAAGAATAAGTTGCAACATAATTCTATAAATAAAGAGGAATCCAATAGATCAAGATATCACCAATTAATCTACAAATCAAACCAAACAAATCTATCAATTTATCTTTTCATAAGAGTAGCAATAATCCAATAATAATAATTCTTAAATATAAATTTTAGTTATAATCCAAATCTATGCTCTTGTGTTAAATTTGTTATCTATTCAATATCACATAGTTCTTTTAAGAGATGCATTCTTGCAATTGCTCATAGTGATAGATTATGAGAGTTTTTTTTTTTTTTTTTTTTTTATTGCACTAGTATTTTAAAAGTCATTTCTTGTGTAAGTTATAAAGCAACCTTATCTTAAGAGGAAGAACACCACCTTCAGATTATGACCTAATCATTATAAAATTCTCCAAATAATTGAATAAGTAACCGATCTTCTTAGAAGCTGGTCATATACATTCATATTAGACATATCTACTTATTTGGATAATTGGGGTCAAAGTTGATCAATTTGAATTGAGTCACTTTATCGATTCTTGCACATGCCGCGCACATATTACATGTGACAGAAAACAAACCGAAGTGTCGACAATTTCTATAATGTTTATTTGCCGTACAACCAGTTGATAATTAACATAAACCTAGACGAAGGGAAAATCCAAATATAAGATTGATCCAAAACTTTCATGGCTCATTAATGGCCAACCACTAATGTATCTTATGGTATGGTCCACCTGAGAATTGGATCTGTTTCGTTGTTGGGCTCACTCAATAAAATATCTGAAAAAATTGATGCAAGGCGTGAATACATACATCAAGGTTGCCACACCGTGTTGGGTGAGGTGACGGGCTAAGAGTAGCCATTATTTTCTAAGAGGAGTAATTTGATACACGACTGCGTGTTTCACACGGTACTCACGCACTCATAAATGATACTCGCGCGTGGCATTTGTTAACTCAATCAAACCGTTTAAATTCTGGAACCCATTGTCCGTTATAATCCAAAGTTTAAATTGTTTAAATGGTCCTGACCCCTCATTCTTTGATATTTTCATTTTAACCGTCCTAAAAACCTTCACCTATCATATATTTGGATAATCAAATAAGCATAATATTTTGTTAATCATACATCTAAACTGGCGCCCATTATTGGATCACTTAATTTGAATAACTTAACTGGCGCCCATAATTGGATCACTTAATTTAAATAACTTAACTGGCGCCCATAATTGGATGACTTAATTTGAATAACTTATATTACACGCGTACAATTTCTAAGTAATTTAACGACCCTGCGTATCATTCGTGGCACTCGGCCAGCGTATCAAAGTTTTTCTTATTTCCAAAATGGGCAGTACACAATCCCGTGAGCCTTTTCATATAAAAATAATTTCTTTTTCTTTTTCTTTTTCTTTTTCTAAGAAAAGTGTCCCACCTCTCAAATCTGTTGGGATGGGAAGTTGCGATTATAAAACGATCCTCCAATTAGGTATTGACACGGCCAGTACCTACCTCGGCGCTGATTGGTGCTGAAAAAACCCTATAGCCAGTTTTATCGGCCGTCCATCCACTTTGCGACATCGTAGTAGGATATAAAACTGAGGTAAATCCAAATCACAGGTGGACCCCACAAAAGAAAGACTGTAGTGATTAAAGGCCTATCATTAAAAATTCCTTGAGAACCACAAAAGTTCTGGATCAAGCTGATATTTCTGGTATCTCTTGACTGTAGCCTGACTGGCTTAATCAATAGATTGGATGGCAAGTAAACATAACAGTAAACCTTAGAAAGTTTTTAAATGTGAGAGTCCATATCAGATTTGGATCCGTCTTATTTGTGCTCGTGTCCTTATATGAGCTCACCAAATGGATCGACGGAGTGGATAAAACACATGCATTATAGTGGGGCCAACAGAGCTTTTCCAGTACTGACCAGTGCCAAGCCAAGGTGCTGAATCCGAGTGCTGTTAAATGGGAAGCCGATTGCCTTGTGACAAGAGCGGATTAGGTGAGACCCCGGCCTCACCCAAGACAGTGCGGTATTTACGATCGGGCTCACTTTGATGTACTTATTATGTATCAACGCTGTCTATATGTTTTCCCTGATCATTTTAAGAAATTATTCTAAAAATGAAACAGATTCAATTATCAGGTGGACCATACCATAAAAAAACAGTGTTGGTTGACCACCCTACCATTAAAAACTTTTAAGGCATATCTTAATGTTTTCGTAATGTTTGTTTACAATCCAATCTCTTGATAAGGTAACATGAGCCTGGATAGAGAGGAAAAACAAATATCAGCTTGATCCAAAACTTCTGTGGCCCATTAACAGTCAACCAATACTGTTTTCTATGGTGTGATCCCCTGATAATTGGATCTGCTTCATTTTTTGATAATAACTTAAAATGATCTGAAAAAAATGAATGGACAGCGTAGATACATAATGCACACATCAAGTAACCCGTGGTGAGGGCCGCACCGTCTCGCGGGTGAGGCCGGAGTCTCACCTACTCCCGCTATCGCTTGCCACCCGCCACTACTCCCGGGTGGTGTGGGCCCGGAGAGCTGATGACAATGTTTATATGCCATCTAAACCGCTTATAGGGTTAATACCACTCATATAAACAGTAGTCACAAATATCATCTTAATCCAAAACTTCTGTTAGCCTTAGGCGTTGAATTCTCAATTTTTGTGTGTATGGCCCACATGAGTTTTCAATCTACCTTATTTTTAGACTCCTGTTGATATTTTAATCTTGCAAAACATATGGCGGGAGTGGATTTGTCACCTACATCTCTGTGGGCCCACACATTTGATACACAGGAATCCGTCTGTGACCGTACTGGGGTCACAGTAAATCCGCTTCCTATGAAGTGCTAATATCCACGAGCTGCAGTGTAGCAGTTCCCATCTTACCCCCATATGTGGTGATCACTTCTACTGATTTTCACCGGAGTCTCGAATCTTCGACATGAGTGTAAATTTCTTGTTCCTTGTAATATAATTAGGCCACATAATAATTGATGACATGACCCAATTACAATATAAGAAAACATGAGATTCTTACTCCTCCCCAAAAGAATATATATCCAAATTCTTTCGAAGAAATATTTTAAATTGTGAACTAAATATTTGAGAACGGTTCAAAACTCAAGTAACCCGCACCACATAAAAGAGTACCTTAATCTAGCAAAAGCCTTAACCAGCCTCTTTAGCCCATCAGGGCTTAAGGTAGACCACAGCCAAGGCATAGGGCTCTAGGCTTTTGGGGCCGAGCTATGGCTAGGGCCAACATCATCAGCTTGGCCTGGCTTGGCTCATTGCCACCCTAGGTCATGCTAGCTTGACCTGCAGTCTATCTGACCCACTCCAGCCCCGTATTCGCGTATCCTCTTCAAATCTCTCAATTTGAAGTCAAACAACGCCGTATGTAATTAACAAACGTGCTTAAATTGCTCCACCAACCATGTTATTTTAGTTTCTTTAATTTTATTTTAATTAATTAATTATTTATTATTATTATTTTTAAAGGCGTGTGGAACGTTCAAGTAATATTTAAGTTGAGAAAAGATGCGGTATCGGATTTTATATTTATTAAATGCTCTGGTTGGCACCTAGCATTATATGTTATGGTGTTCCTAATTGGATCTGGATATCTATATGACACAATTCATTGATCTAGACTTTTCATCAGGTCCACTGCACATTTCATGGGCCATTGTACAAACATTACCTTGATTTGACAAATATTAACCGTTAGATCAATAACCATAGATGGTCAAGATCGTTTAGTAAAAACATGCCTAATAAAAAATTTGGTCCATCTTATTTTGTTCCGGACCATCATAGATCGCTTATAATTCTAAAGAGTTATTTTTGCTGGGAAATCATAAGCATCTCATCCATTGCTTAAAAAATGGGTGGCTAGAGAAAGTAAGGCCAATCAAGGACGGATTGGATCTGCTGATCGATCAGTGCAAATTTTTTCTGGTAGGGCATGGAATGTGTTATGGATTTAATGGAGAGTTCAGATCAATGGTTTGGACTGAATGTTGGTTGTCGATTCATTTCAATGGTGTGGCTTACGAGTCAAGATGTTATGGTACAACTGGTATGGGCCTTGCGATGAGCGGATAAGAGCCATTTTCATCATATGGGCCAAAAGACCATGAGGCCCATGACCATTACGGTGCTGACGTCAGTACGTTATCAGCTTCTCTTTAACGAGATTGAGTGAGAGAGAGTGAGAGAGAGAGAGGAGATACTTTGGGAATGGCGTATGGAGGAGGGCTTTTCCTGTTCGTACTCCTCGTTCTGCTGGGCTCCTTGTCACGTGCTGGAGGTGCCCCAGCACGTGAGGACCGACGTCCGATAAACCGGAGCTCCTTTCCGCCGGGCTTCATTTTCGGGAGCTCGTCTTCAGCTTATCAGGTTCGCTGTGCACCTCTCTCTCTCTCATCCTTCTGGAAGCTTCTAGAGAGTCTTCTAGAAGCTTTTAGAGATGATCATTTTTTCACTTGACAGCATGGTATGGTTTTACAGTACGAAGGAGCAGCTGAAGAAGACGGCAAAGGCATCAGCATATGGGATGCTTACACGCGCAAACACCCAGGTTCTTTAATTCTCTCCCACCCATCCCTCCCTCTGTTCGGATGATCGGAGCCGTCCATCTGTTGGGAGCTCAATTTCACAAAGGTCACGCTGATGGATGATTGCAAATGGGCAGTCACAGAGAAAGCAGTAAACGGCGCACATTCGATTAGAAACATTCGCCCGAACAGGCAGACTTCTGTCGTAGTTTACCACCATTTAAAAAACGGCGCTGCCACTAAACCAAACATTAGGCACAGTTGTGCAATAACCCTTACCGTCCAATTCATTGGCCCAACTGTCGATGGACGATTATCCAAAAATTAGCCTGAATCGACAATCGGAATTGTCTGAATTTCCACACGAAATTTGGACAGCTCACAAATTTTAGTTTTAACCATCTAATGATAGCCATCAATTGGACGGTTAGGACTGCTTGGTCACCGTAATTTTGGGCATATGCTCCATCCACAGTCTACTCCGCAAATTGGATGGCCTGGATACCCGTCCATGAGTGCCAATTGTGAGGAGGTGCCGTCACTACCATTTTAAAAAAGGAAATTGTACAAAAAGTCGCCCAATTAATATGGAGTTTCAAGCTCCAGTGTCTTTTTTATGGGACGTTTTGAAAAACGTTTTAAGAAAGCTACTCATTAATAACATAATTACACTCGATTACCTATCTTTCAACTCCTGTTAGGCGGGCTCGCCAACAAATTGTTGGGGATTTATGCTGTGGAACCACGCAGATTTAGATCTAGGATATCAATACAATAGTAACAAGCAATCACAGAAGAACACAGATTTAACGTGGAAAACCCTTGAGGGAAAAAACTACAGCACGAAGCGATAGAAATCCACTATGAAACAGAAATTACAAGAGAGAGGATTTACCCGATTCGAACAACCTTAAATCTCACCCTCGCTACACCCTTTGTAAACCCTAGAACCCCTTTAGAAAGCTTTAGAATTATTTTCTATACCCTAGAAAAGCCCTAGGAACACCTATTTATAGTTTAGGCAACTTCTCTTTCGTATCCCAGTTGCAAAAGGACATAGATTTCCGCAATCCGCAAAATTGCAGAACGAATTTGTGTAAACTACGACTAGTCGAAGGAGAGCTACGACTGGTTGAACAATCCCTATGACTAGTTGAAGGGGGTCCGGACACAAAAGTAAGCTCGCTAGACTTTGAGTCGAGTGAGCCACGACCGGTTGTGTGGACCCCTACGACCGGTTGAAGGCAGTGAAGACTTTTCTGACAACAATTTCCACCAAGTCTTCAACCTTCAGCCGTGTAGCTCCTTGATCTCTTTTCTTGTCTCTTCATCGCATCATATCTTCAATCAATGCTTCTCGTGCACACTTCGTCCTTCTTTTATACCATCACCAAGCCTAGAGAAGTTGCACAGAACTTGAACTTCTCTGTAAGAACGACTTTGGTGAGCATGTTTGCTGGATTCACGCTGGTGTGAATCTTTTCCAATGTGACGCCTCCTTCCTCAAGCACCTGTCGGATAAAGTGGTGACGAACATCAATGTGTTTAGTACGTGAGTGATAAATAGAATTTTTAGCCAAATTGATAGCGCTCTCGCTATCACAGTTAACCGGCACGGCCTCCTGCTGAAGTCCCAACTGATTTATCATGCCTCTGAGCCAAACACCTTCTTTAAACGCTTCCGTCACTGCCATATATTCTGCTTCGGTCGTGGAGAGAGTTACCACGGACTGAAGCTTCGACATCCAACTAATTACTCCACCCGCTAGTACAAACGAGTATCCTAAAGTAGACTTCCTGGAATCTATACTGCCTGCGTAATCAGAATCCACATACCCTACCAACTTTGTCCATCTTTTCAAAAGTTAAGACGTAGTCTTTTGTTCCTCGAATGTATCGAAGTAGCCATTTCACCGCTTCCCAATGTTGCTTACCAAGGTTTGACATATATCTGCTCACAACACCGACTGCCCGTGAAATATCTGATCTTGTACAGACCATGACATACATTAAACTACCAACCGCATTTGAATAAGGCACATGAGACATAACCTGCTTTTCCTCATTTGAATTAGGACATTGTTCTGAGGAAAGCTTAAAGTGAGCCGCGTGGGGAACGTTCACTGGCTTTGCCTGATCCATCCCATACTTGATCAATACTTTTTCAAGGTATTCTTCCTGTGATAACCAAAGCCTGCTCATCTTCCTATCTCTATGAATGTCTATGCCGAGAACCCTCTTTGCAGCCCCCAGATCTTTCATCTCGAATGTCCCTGATAACTAAGTCTTCAGTATGTTGATTTCAGACATATCATGACAAGCGATCAACATATCATCAATATACAGTATTAGGATGATGAATTTTACATCACTCAGTGTCTTGTAATAGACACAGTGATCGTATTCATTCTGAGTAAATTTCTGACTCACCATGAAAGAATCAAATTTTTTAAACCACTGCCTAGGTGACTATTTCAGGCCATACAACGACCTCATTAACTTACAAACCTTTTTCTCTGCCCTTTAACTTCGTAGCCCTCTAGTTGCTTCATGTAGATCTGCTCTTCCAATTTCCCGTGCAGAAATGCAGTCTTCACATTCAACTGTTCCAGCTCGAGATCGTATTGGGTAACCAACGCCAATACGAATCTGATAGATACGTGCTTTACCACCGGTGCGAATATCTCTCTGAAGTCGATCCCTTCTCTCTGAGCATAACCCTTCGCTACTAACTTTGCTTTGTATCTATCCTGTTTCCTTTTGAATAACCACTTGCATCGATCGCTTTTCGGCCCACAGGAAGCTCTACCAGCTCCCATGTATGATTTTTGTGCAACGAGTCCATCTCATCGTCCATAGCCGCCTTCCACTTTTCTGCTTCAGGCTCATCAAGAGCCTCCTAAATAGTAGACGGGTCCCCCTCATCTGTAATGAGGGCAATATATAATATTAGAGTAGTCCCTGTATCTTGTCTGTAACCTGCGATCACGCGGTAGGTTCCTTCTCACAGGTGGCTGCTCCACCTAATCCTGTACCTCTGTCTTCACATCTGTCTCTGCCTGAGTATCATCTGTGTCAATCTGAACCTCTACGATCACCCTTTCTAGTTCCTCTTACTCATTTTGATCATTCTTGCGAAATAGGGAGCTTTCATCGAATTTGACGTCACGGCTAGTGATGACCTTACGTGTGAGCTTGTTGAATAACCTGTAACCTTTCACACCAATGCCATAGCCAACAAAGATATACTTTTTGGCTTTATGGTCTAGCTTATCTCTCTTAACTGAAGGTACATGAGAGTAAGCTTCACAACCAAATATGCGTAGACCTGATGCCATAGCCAACAAAGATATACTTTTTGGCTTTATGGTCTAGCTTATCTCTCTCAACTGAAGGTACATGAGAGTAATCTTCACAACCAAATATGCGTAGACCTGAGTAGTCAATTTTCTGACCACTCCATACTTCCTCTGGAATTTTACATTCAATTACTATTGAAGGAGATCGGTTCACCAAATAACAAGCTGTGTTAATGGCCTCTGTCAATAAGTCCTTGTCTAACGCAGCATTACTTAATATGCATTTGGCCTTCTCCAGGAGAGTCCGATTCATTCGCTTAGCCACACCGTTTTGCTCGAGCGTGTGGCGCATTGTGTTGTGCCTGATGATCCCCTCATCCTTGCAATAATCATTAAATTCAGTGGAAGTAAATTCTCCACCATTGTTAATCCTTAAAACCTTTATCTGCCCTGACTGTTTTTCCACCATTGCCTTCCATTGCTTGAATATGGTGAAAACTTCGGATTTACGTTTCATGAAGTAAATCCAAACTTTCGTGGAGTAGTCGTTAATGAATGAAACAAACCATGACGACCCTCCAATGGAAACTTCTGGCGATAGCCCCCATACGTCAGAGTGAACATAATCAAGCACTCCCTTACAAACATGTTTTCCAGATTTAAAAGATAGTCTAGATTGTTTACCATATATACAATGCTCACATATATCTAAATCAGAACTTTTAAAAACTAGAATCAAACATCGATCAGAAAGTACCTTCATGCCTCGCTCGCTCATGTGGCCCGGATGAGTATGTCACATACGTAAAGACATGAAGTCTGCAATAGCTGCTACCGTTCCACCTGCCGAAGTGCTCCCAATCAACCTGTAAAGGTTTCCGTGCCTCTGCATTCTTATAACCACGAGTGCTCCTTTTGAAACTTTAAGGACACATCAATATCGGTGAACTTGCACCCTATAGTCTCGAGTGCACCGAGAGAAATCAGACTTTTCTTCATATCAGGAACGTGCCTGACGTCAGTCAAGGTACGTTCCATCCCATCAAATATCTTGATGCTAACCGTGCCAATAACCACAACATTACAGGCATTGTCATTGCCCATAAACACTTGTCCACCATTGCATTCCTTATAACTGGTAAACCAACTCGGATGAGGAGTCATGTGATAAGATGCTCCTATGTCAAGTATCTATTCGTCTTTATGATTGTCGTGCAAGTGACCAATTATGAAAATAGACAGAACATCACCACCACTTGATTTTTCATCAGATGTGACCACATTGGCATCCTTGGAAGAAGCCGCTGAATTTTCTTTCTTCGTTTTAGGATTTCTACAATCCTTCTTCATGTGTCTAGACAACCCACAATTCTAACACTTTAATTTTCCTTTACCCTTGCCCTTGGATTTGGATCTAAGTCTTGAAGACCCTGTACCTCGCTTAGAATCTCTACCCCTTGTAATCAGTGCATCAGAAGATGCCCCTATGTCGCCGTTTAATTAGCTTCCTCATTGCCTTCCCTTGAAGGGTTGAGATAACGTTGTCAACACTTAGGGCTTTATTTGCGGTGCACATCATGTCCCTGAAAGACTTATATGATGCAAGAAGAAAATTCAACAATATACATACATGTTCCTCATCTTTGACCACTTCGTCCATATCTAGCAATTTGCATATCAGTTTATTAAAGTTGCTGATATGGGCTTCTAGATCTCCACCCTCTGCCATGTTGAAGGTATAATACTGTAGCTTCAAGTGTAGGCAATTTTCTGAGGACTTCTTTGCATAGATGTTCTCTAACTTCACCCACAAACTAGCCGCAGTTTTCTCCCTTAACACATTATAGAGAACCTCATCCGTGAGACATAAATGGATAGAGGCTAATGCATTACTATCAAGGTTTTTCCATTCATCATCTTTCATGGTAGATTTTCGCTCCTCAAGAGCCTTAATCTCGTCTTGCTTGGTTAACAGACTAATCATCTTAATCTTCTATAACTTAAAATTATTTTTTGCCTGAGTACTTCTCAATATCAAACTTGTCGTTTTCCATTATTACTAATCATGTAGATTTAGATCTGTGCCCCAATGATTGCTCTGATACCACTTGTTGGGGATTTGTGCTGTAGAATCACATAGATCCATATCTAGGATAACAATACAATAGTAACAAGCAATCACACAAGAACACAAAGATTTAACATGAAAAACCCTTGCAGGAAAAAACCACGGCACAAAACGACAGAAATCCATTATGAAACAGAAATTACAAGAGAGAGGACTTACCCGATTCGAACAACCTCGAATCTCAGCCTCGCTACACCCTTTGTAAACCCTAGAACCCCTTTAGAAAGTTTTAGAAATATTTCTCATACCCTAGAAAAGCCCTAGAAACACTATTTATAGTTTAGGCAACTTCCCTTCTGCATCCCAGTTGCAAAAGGACACAGATTTCTGCAATCCAAAAAATCGCGGAACGAATCTGCGTAAACTATAACTAGTTGAAGGGGAGTTACGATTAGTCGAGCTACGACTGGTCGAACAATCCCTACGACTAGTCGAAGAGGGTCCAGACACAAAAGGTAAGCTCGCTGGACTTTGAGTCGAGCGAGCTACGACCGGTCGTGTGGACCCCTACGACTGGTCGAGCAATTCCTACGACCAGTCAAAGGCGATGAAGACTTTTCTGACAACACAAATGGGTCAACTTGTTGAGTTAGCCCCACCGTGGCTTTTATTTAAAATTCAGATATACCACAAAGTGCATCACCTCATGTAACGTCAAGGTCCTAAAATCACCCCTACCAGTGATTCAAGTAGTCCACATTATCATCCTCCAAACTTTTTCCTTAATATATCCACATGGATCATGAATGGGTCTGATTTTTAGGCCTGACACAAATTTTGTTGTGGATTTAATGGTTGGAATCTATTTCATATCATTCATCATGGTGGATATATATATATCCTCCAAAAATTAAGGTGGACAACTCTTTCCCAACTGTTTTCTTTGGTGAGGCCCACCTGAATGAAAAATATGCCTTTTTGTTTTTGCTCAGGGCATGAATTATAAATTGGGACTACACATCAAATGGTTTTAGTGGATTTCGCAAGCATATTATAGTGGGCCTGCAAAAAATATAAAGTATGGTTGCCCCTCTCTACTTATACCCAAATGATTGAGAAAAAAAGAATTATATGGGATACGGCTTTTGATTTTGATGGGACACATAGTGATGTTTATATAAGATCTACTCTTACCATTAGATATTTAGTGTCATATTAGATTCAAAGATTTTTTTAAAAAAATAAGGCTAGCATGTGATTATGGTGGACCATATCCAAGTAAACAATTTGGGAGAGACGGTCACTCTTGATTTTGACTGGGCACACCATGATAATTATATGAAATATATTCCAACCATTATATTCTACACAAAAATTTACGTCTATGGCCCAAAAATCATACATGTCTATTGTTATCGCCCAAATCTGATTGAACCCATGGCTCCACCTGTAGATAGTTAAACACCTGCACTAATAGAAAAACAATGGACAGTAGAAGCGTCGGTTGTTGCCAGGGATCCTTCGATGCCTAAGTTAGGTAGATGAACTTAGAGTAGATGCGGTTGAGGTTGAAATTCTTTTGTGTACCTTTCCCCTAAGGTGGGGTTGTATATTTATAGGATTTATATATATATTATATATATATATATATATATATTATATATATATATATATATATATATATCTAAGTAGATCCGCTAGATATACTGGAGGAGTCTGTATTGGAGTTGGAATCTAGTTTCGAGAACATTTTTTATTTTGCCTCGATTGACATAATTTTTGGTGAGATTCGATGATGTTCTTATACGATGTGAGATTCTCTTGGACATATCTGTTCCGAAGCCAATGTCGGTTAGATACCTTAGTCGAGATAATTAAGTCGGTTGATTAATCTTATTACCAAGTTGAGAGATTGAGTGATTCAGCTCAACAAACGGATCCTTTATCGGAGCTTAGCTTAGCTTCTTTGGTGGTATTCACATTGATGGCTCGGGGAGTTAGCTCTGCCAGTTCTTTGCTATGTGTATCATATAGTTGGTCAGTTCGATTTTCCTCATAACATATGTGATTCACCACACTAATGAAAATACTGGACAATATGCATTATCCTTTACACTGCTCCAATCATGTGATCCACTTGAATGAAAGATGGAGCTGAATTTTACAAGCATAGCCTAAACGTGTGACACACTTGGCAGTTGGGTGGAAATTAGATAAACATTACAGTGGAGCCTACCCGAGCTACTGACCCATTTATTTAATAGAAGACGATAGAATTAATAGCGATTATATCTATTAATAAGATAGCTTTTTGAAAAGTTTTTGACAAAAGGTATCCGAATGTAAGTTGTATATTAATTAGATTTTTTAAACTTCCCTTTAAAAATTAAAAATGGCATCCGAACCCTCTATCCAGTGATCCTTCCACGTCCAAGGGCTGAAAATTGTTCAGAGTGTACTTCCCCAGCCATATGAGCGTGATCTAAAAAATGGACATAAAAAATGGAAATGGTTAGCAGTCAGGATTAAACAGAAAAAATGAATGGATGGGATGATCCGTTCAGTGCAATTTTCAACCCAGGGCGGCACATACATGTACATGGATCCACTAGATGGTCGGCACATATACACTCCCTGCCATGTGTCAGATAAAGTGGGATCTCATTTTGTATTAGCCATTTCCATAGTGGGCCATTGACAAAAGATGCTGGTGCCTTGTGAGAGCAGACAAAATAAAGGACCAAAGCAATGGAGACATAGCTGTGGATTTTTATCATCGCTACAAGGTCAGCTGTTACTTTCGTATTATTATTGTTACAGGATGAGAAACATACGTGTTTGCTAACATCATACCTTCTTGATAATTAAGCTTTTAAATGGCCTATGATCAGGTAACCAACCTATCATGGGTTTGAGCCATGTGATCATTCATCCATAAAATTAAGAGCAAGCCATGATGTAAAACTCAAGCCAATTTAATGATTCTTAAATTGGCTTAATGAATACTGAATTTCTGACATAACTTTTCAATTTGCTTTTGAACTTGAACATGCATTTTCCCAGATAATTTTGATTAATTCCACCGCTGAAAGGTTTAGAAGACACACCAGGTGACCATCCAACACCTGGTTTGCACCATGTGAGACGGAAAACGATAATTTCAAAATAAGAAATAGAAGTAAAACATCATACCTCCCCTCTGCATGAAAAGATGCAATACCTCTTTCATATCAATAATATTATAGGTGGTATGCTCCCACATTTTGCCAAAAAAAAAAAAATGTCCTCATCATTTTCCTCCACCCAACACTAGTAGGTGGGATGTCTCAATCTCATATAACTGTTTTGGGGACATTGCTGCATACAAGTACACAGGGCAGTATGGCACACGTGAGAGGGCAACATGCTCCCTTTCCTTTCACATTTCCCACTGCTTTGATTCCTCTCACGTGTGCCATGTTGCCCTGTGTGACAGATAAGTGCCATAAAAGTGCATTACGTGTAGTTGAATCAATTCCTCTTTTTTCGTTTTATATGCTCTGCTGACTGTTAAAAGCTACAGGAAGACGTGAAGATCATGAAGGAAATGGGGTTGGACGCATTCAGATTTTCCATATCTTGGACCCGTATATTGCCTTGTAAGAGAACACTACTTGTTTTAAATTCAAAATACATGAATTAGCGTTCACTCTGCCCATAGTTCAATCAATCAGAGCCGTTCAATACCCACAGCTTGGAAGTCATTCATCTGTATATGAGATAGATAAGTGCCCATACGTACCAATTTGGTACACATGTTGAAATCGAGGCTGCTCATTTGGAGGGCTTCAGGGGAAATTTGGCCTCGCCCCAATATCAGTCCCAAATTCCCATTCCATTCTTCAGGTATGGTCCACAGGATATTGAACAAGAAAGTGATTAAAAAAGAATAACTGACGATGGATATTCAACTTGCATATATATATATATATATATATATATATATATATATATATATATATGACGAGTTCATGTCTTGATTTTCATGCTCGGGTACATTTCACATGAGTTTTTGACACATGGAGGAACGTGATGAGGTCGATGATGGTCTTCCTCAAGGATAACTACTTCGAATTCATAAAGCTTCTTTAGATTCTTCCCAGAGACCTCTCGAATTCACGGGAAAAAAGTGAAAAAATAAAAATAATATTTTAGAAAATTTATAAATTTATTGATGAATGAAATAAATGAGTTCACAACCCTTTAAATAGGAGTATTAAGCCATGAGAGAAGTTTCAGAATCAAAATACATCTAAAACTCCTAGAAACCGTGACTTACTATAAATAGTAATTATAGATGGTCATGATGTCTACAGGTGTGCATGGTTTTCGGCCAAAAATAGTAAGTGTCAGATTTTGCTGAACCATGGTGTTCTCCTAATTATTCTAAGCAGTTTTCATGTTTGACGCAGCTCCTAAAGCTCAACGTATGAAGAGTCATATGCAAACTAAAACTTAATATAAATAGTATAAACGAAAATAAAATGAGATTTTGACCATCGATCTAATGATATTTCACAAATTCGACGTGGGCAACACAGGGTTGGGTGGCTAAAGTAATTCGTCCTACTCCAAAATCATATATGGTATGTCTAATAGCTCGTTCCGGTTTGCGAGATATGTCTGTTTTAAGCTCTAACGGTCTAGATCACTTCCGCTTCCGACGGGGCCTTTTTTGTTCCATCTTAGCCATGAAACTGTCTGTGACCCACTCTACATCAGTTTTGCATAATAAACGGCACAGATCTAACATATATCATTACAAGTTAGCATGGTTTGTACTGCTTGGATTGCCCAAAAGTAACCCACCGAACGAGTATGGACTCTCTAGTAAATTAAAATGATCACAGACAAACGTTTCCTTCTCATCAACCATGGTTGTCTATGGGCTGGGTTAGGGCCGAGCTATAGGCCTAGGCGTGCCATACCCGTAAATGGATTCTGCACTATATTGATAGTCATGTTAGGCCTTAAATGGCTCCCATACCTGTGCCCTCCAAAGTGCCGGGGTACCCATATTTTATTTGTGATTTAAAAAAAATAATAATAATACACAAACTTAACTTCAAAAGATCAAATTTTAGAACGAGAATTATTATATTAAAAAAAAAAATTTACGGTTTTTTTAATGACATAAAATGCAGCATGATAGTTATTATTTAGAATTAGAAAACTAAAAACGTCACAACAAAATTGCATACTTGATGAACACGTCATTAAAATATAAACTGTTCAAATTATAGGCGTTAGGTTATATCTACAATGTACCAAAATTTAAGCTTGTTTAATTATCTGGTTTTTAGACTGCTGAACATTTGTTGGACAATTATCCAATACTCCCATTTCAACAAACAAGTATATATCTTCAAATCATAGGGTAGGATCGCTCAAACAATATGATTTTGGAAATGCTACTTAGTAACAATTTACTCAGTTCAATTTGAGATATTATGTGCCACGTGTACAATTTCTGATTACCGGCATAACAATTGTCATACATAGCTTGAATATTAAATAACTCCTTATTTTATTATGACTCTTAATTTCGTATTTAAATTCTACAACGAGGCCTTTGATTCGGTGGAGCATTTGTACCAAAGGCCATTCCACTCCTCCCGTGGGGCATATGTCTTTGTCAAATAGATAATTGGTATCTTCGATCTACGTCCACTATTTTAATAATGAAGTATACGTGTATATTATTTGATATTTATTTATTTATATATATTTGAGATTAGGATGGATTTGGATATGACCGGGGTATGTTGACAGGATACCCATTTAATATCCAAACACACACTGACACCCACACCCATTAGGCTACACGATACCCACCCATTAGGCTACACGATACCCGTGCTTTTCTAATTAATTTGTTAGTTGTGTGGGAGCTTATCCAGTGAAGTAACGTGCATTTGCATATTTTGCAGCAGACAAGGCACATTCATGCACACGTTGGTGAGTTTTGTGTTGCTTATAACTTGGGTAGTGGGTAGAGCCTTGTGAGTTTGACTCAAGTTTAGTATGATTTGTTTATGTGACACTCTTTGTTTGGGCTTTATATAAGCCGAGCTTCAAGCTTATCTTTACTGTTTGAGCTTGGTTTAATTTAGATTACATGAGATGGAACTTGGTTAGATTTAGTCCAAATATCATATTAGAGCCAAGTTTGATTAGGGTTAGCTGATTTTTTTTTTTTCATTAAATCAACAATATACATATTATGGATTATTTTATACAAAGATAAGATTACATGGAAATTTTGATGGACAGCTGGATAAAACACATATATCATAGTGGGCCCCTCAGAGCTTTGACACCAACTACATGACGAGTGTTAAAGTCATCAGTGGAATCGATCGAATCCCACTTTAGCGTACTGAGTAAACTTTATGAGCCCACCATCATGTATATGTATTATCCATGCTGTCCATCCATTTTTACATATCATTTTATGACATAATCCAAAATAAAATCATATCCAAAGCTCAAGTGGACCAAACTATAGGAAACAATGTGCATTCATGCACATATATAATGTATTATCCAAGTCCATTTGCTTTTACATATCATTTTAGGACATGATCCCATAATTGAATCATATCCAAAGCTCAAGCGGATCATATTACAAGAAATAATGTGCATCTAATCTATGAGCCAAAACAAGTCGAAATGAGTCAGGCCAAGCTTTGAGCAAAGCCAAGCCAGTATTGCCCTAGTTTGAGCTTGGTTTGTTTTTTTTTTTTTAATAAGCTTGAATATGAGGCTTGGTTTGATTTGAACTTCTATTCGAAGCTATGCTTTTTGAAACCAATCCAAGCCAAGCCTCCGGGCTGGCTCAGTTTGTGTCCACCTCTGCTAGTGGGCTCCCACTCACCTAAAAGATCTCATTTGTAGGGCAATCCTGTCAATTTTTAACATGTTTTTCTCATTAAATCTCAGTCATGCCCCTTCTGTATACAACTGATTAAACTGCGTAATGCTTATGAAACTAGTATTGTTGATGTCAAAATCTGGACCACCCTCCACTCGACAAGGTGAAGCTTCAAGGAACCTTTAACCTGCACAGGGAGTGAGCAAAGGAGACCCTGGCTGAACCGGGGGACCCTCCAATGCCTAAGTCAGGTCACGGGAATATGGGTCTAAGTTGATAGTAGAGAGAGGGTGTGAGATCTTACGTACCTATAGCAATGGGGTCTTATTGTATTTATACCTGACTGTCGGACGGTCGTGGTCCGTCAATCTCGGCACGATTCACTCAATCAGTGGGATTTTCGGATCGTGGGGATACTGTGCGCAATTCGAGGATCGTGTAAGATATTATGCACATCACGCATATCTGCGAACGAAGTAACCGGCCACTTCCACTTATGTTAGTTTCTAAGCTTAGCTCGTGGAGTGCCCATTTTGGGATCTGGACTCGGCTCGGTCCTTTTGGCAGATGAGGCCCTAGTCAGAGTGATTACAAGTCTTCATCAAACAGTGGCCGCGTTTACGGTCCGAGTCGAGCTGGTGGGTAGCCTCTCGCCAGTTGTGCATTTCGTCCTTTCGCGAGGTCCGAGGCGAAGCGTCAGGCCTACTTTATCGGGTCGAGTTTCCTCTTTGTCATTAGTCTCAGGGCCGAGGCACCTTGGCGACTCATTGGTGAATCCTTCAGTTGTGGGCGTCATATGGAGTAGTTTTCTGTTCGATGACGTCGGCCCTCGGAATTATAAGGGGCTCGGATCTTCCCATAACAAGTATGTGATGGGGGTTTTTTCTCCGTCTTCGACTGGTACTGAGCCCCGCTCGACCGGTCGTAGGTTCGAGCCCTGACACGACTCAAAATGCAGTGACATTGGGTTATTTTTCTTTGTGGTCTACGACCAGTCGTAGGTGAGCTACGACCAGTCGTAGGAGGCTAAGACCAGTCCTGGAATTTCTAGGACCAGTCGTAGGTTACGCAGTCTGTTCCGCGATTTTGCGCGAAACTACGGATTTGAGTCCTTTCGCAACCAGGATGCGAAAGGGAAGTTGCCTAAACTATAAATAGGTGTTCCTAGGGTTTTTCTAGGTATGAGAAAAGCACAAGAGGGTATCCTAAAGGGTTTAGGGTGTGAGAAAGAGAGAGAAAAGAGAGAGAGAGGAAGCTTGTGGAAGGGAGCCGTCGTCTTAGCGCTTCTACGTCCTTGTAATCAGTGAGATCTCTCTAGTTTTCTTTATTCTTTCATTGTTCATCCACTCTTGCGTGAGTGAAGAAGGTTGTAACGTTCTGCTTTATAGTGGATTGTTGATCTGGATGAGGTCCCATGGTTTTTACCTCTTTGAGGGTTTTTCACGTAAAATTCTCTTGTGTGGTATGTGATTGATGCATTGATTGTTTTCATTGCTTTTATTATCCATAATTCTGGTTTGTTCTGGAGGGCTAGATCCTAAGGTTTTATGCAAGGCCCCCAACAAAGTGGTATCAGAGCTAAGTTCATTGAACAGGTAGGATCAGTTTGAAATTATGGAAGGTGGCTCATCAAGGATGATAAGTCTCAATGGTTCTAACTGGACCATATGGAAGGCTAAGATGGAGAACTTGCTTTACTACAGGGACCTATATTCTCCAATTTTAGGCATATCAGCAAAATCCAAGGATATGACTGATGATGATTGGAAGAAGATAGACCGAAAGACGGTGGGGTTTATTAGACAATGGTTGGATGATTCTGTGTTCTACCATGTGTCTACGGAAACCTCAGCCGCTAGCCTATGACTGAAATTACAAGGGCTGTATGAGAGGAAGACAACCGGTAATAAGATTTTTCTAATAAGGCGACTTGTGAATCTGAAATTCAAAGATGGTTGTTCTGTGGCCGAGCACATGAATGAGGTCAGCAATATAGTGAACCAACTCACCTCTATGAAGATGGTCCTAGATGATGAATTACAGGCTTTACTATTGCTTAGTTCATTGCCTGACAGTTGGAAGACATTGGTGGTGTCTCTAAGTAACTCCGTTCCAGACGGAAAGATATCCATGGAACAGGTAACCAGTTGTCTCTTCAATGAGGAGACAATGAGGAAGTTTCAGGGGTCTACTCAGTAAGAGGCTCTTGTGACACAGGAACGGGGGAGAGGAAAGAACAGGAAGGGCAGGAAGGCCCGAGATAAATCAAGAGGCAAGTCGAGTAACAGGAAAGATGTTGATTATTAGAATTGTGGTAAGAAGGGCCACTACAAGCATGAATGTCGTAGTAAGAAGAACGACAAGAAAGGAAAATGGAAGGAAGATGAATCAGATTCTACTGCGGTCGCTTCAGATGGCGACATGGTAATTATTCTTTCTATAGATCATGATGTATGTCGCACGGCTACGAGTCAGGACACCGACTGGGTGATAGACTCGGGAGCTTCTTTTCATGCGACTCCACACAGAGATTCCTTCACAAGCTACAAGTCAGGTGACTATGGGACTGTGAAGATGGAAAATTCTGGCGTATCAAAAATCGTGGGAATTGGTGATATTTGTGTGAAGACCGATGTGGGCTGCACATTGGTTCTCAGGGATGTGAGGCATATCCCATACCTTCGCCTCAACTTGATGTCGACGGGAAGGTTGGATGATGATGGCTATAAAAGTCGGTTTGTTGGTGGGCGATGGAAGCTCATCAAGGGTTCATTGATCGTGGTCAGAGGAAAGAAGTGTTGCACCCTTTACAAGGCAAGTGTCAGTATGTGCAAGGGTGAGTTGAACGCAGTGGAAGATTCAGCTATTGACATGTGACACAGACGTCTAGGCCACATGAGTGAAAAAGGGCTTCAACTACTAGTAAGGAAGCGGCTCCTTCCAGACAGACATGTACACCTCTCAAAACCTGTCTTGATTGTTTATCAGGGAAACAACATAGAGTTTCATTTGTTAAAACTGCTTCTCATGTTAATAAAGTGCATGCATTAGATTTGGTTTATTCTGATGTTTGTGGTCCTATGAGAACAAAAACCTTGGGCGGGGCATTATATTTTGTTACTTTTATAGATGATGCATCTAGAAGGGTTTGGGTTTATGCTTTGAAATCCAAGGACGAGGTCTTTGGTGTGTTTAAATTGTTTCATTCTATGGTCGAGAGAGAGACAGGTAGATCATTGAAGTGCATCCGCACTGACAGTGGTGGTGAACACATTGACAACTTTCATCAGTATTGCAAGTCCCTGGGTATACGGCATGAACAGACGGTTCCCAAGACCCCCCAGCATAATGGTGTACCTGAGCGAATGAATCGCACTATTGTTGAGAGAATCAGATGCATGTTATCCCATGCGAAATTGCCCAAGACGTTCTGGGGAGAAGCAATGCACACAGCGGTGTATTTGATAAACAGGTCTCCATCAGCCCCATTGAATGGAGAAGTACCTGAGAAGGTGTGGACTGGACATGATCCATCGTACAGTCATCTTAGGGTGTTTGGATGCAGGGCATCCGTTCATGTACCAAAGGACGAGAGGTCCAAGCTCGATATGAAGATCAGACAGTGTGTGTTCTTAGGGTACGGTGATGAAAAGTTTGGTTACAGATTGTGGGATCCAATCGAGAGGAAGCTCGTCAGGAGCAGAGATGTGGTTTTCTTTGAAGATCAGTGTATAGAAGACATTGATAAGCCAAAGAAGAACCAGCCTAGTTCAGGTGAGCTAGAAGACACAGATCCGATTATTCCTCCCGTGGTGCCTGATGACAGGGAAGTACAACAAGGTGCAGAGGACGAGGGAGTTCCTTCAGAAGATGACCAGGGGAGCAGCTCTCACTTGATCCACCTGT